>NW_026507830.1:0-13268 GCF_026875155.1 Cherax quadricarinatus
AGTGATTTTTTGCCTGTCTGATTCCGGTCGCTTTCTTGAAGAATTGGAAAAATTTAAATAGTGTTTTTAATGCGATAATTTCTGAGTGCAGCATCCACACACATTACCTGATAATTCAACTTCTGAGCGGCTTCAACCTTGATGTGCTTGTGTGTTTTAGGATTGGTCTCTAGTAAGGTTCGAATTAGATTTGTACGTAATATATATTCTAGTTCACTATTTTATTGAAAAAAAATTTATTTTAATTTCCATATGATGACTTATATGAGGCATAAGGGACTGGGATTATAGAATACAGGAATACCTTCCTGGGATCACGTAGCGACCAGAATGTAGTGAATCAAATCATTACTGTAGTCATTATGTTGTTATAGTCATTATGTTGTTATATATCCTGTTTCGTGATTTTAATGCACCACTTTTGTGTACATATTGTGTGCTTAGTTGTGTCACGTGGTTAACTGTTGTACATGTGTTTAGTTGTGTCACGAGGTTAACTGTTGTACATGTGTTTAGTTGTGTCACGAGTTAACTGTTGTACATGTGTTTAGTTGTGTCACGAGGTTAACTGTTGTCATGTTTTATTGACACGAATAACTGTTGTACATGTGTTTAGTTGTGTCACGAGTTAACTGTTGACATGTGTTTAGTTGTGTCACGAGTTAACTGTTGTGCATTGTTTTAGAGTTGTGTCACAGGTTAACTGTTTGTTAACTGTGTTGTTTAGTTGTGTCGCGAGGTTAACTGTTGTACATGTGTTTAGTTGTGTCATGAGGTTAACTGTTGTACATGTGTTTAGTTGTATCACGAGGTTAACTGTTGTACGTGTGTTTAGTTGTGTCACTAGGTTAACTGTTGTACATGTGTTTAGCTGTGTCACGAGGTTAACTGTTGTACATGTGTTTAGTTGTGTCACGAGGTTAACTGTTACATGTTATTTATCACGAGTTAATGTTTACAGTGTTTAATTATATCACGAGTTAACTGTTGTACATGTGTTTAGTGTGTCACGAGGTTAACTAGTATACATGGTTTTAGTTGTGTCACGTGTTAACTGTTGTACATGTGTTTAGTTGTATCACGAGGTTAACTGTTGTACATGTGTTTGGTTGTGTCACGAGGTTAACTGTTGCACATGTGTTTAGTTGTGTCACGAAGTTAACTGTTTGTACATGTGTTAGTTGTGTCACGAGTTAACTGTTGTACATGTTTTAGTTGTGTCACGAAGTTAACTGTTGTTACATGGCTTAGTTGCTGTCACGAGGTTAACTGTTGTACATGTGTTCAGTTTGTGTCACGAAGTTAACTGTTGTACATGTGTTTAGTTGTGTCATGAGGTTAACTGTTTACATGTGTTCAGTTGTTTCAACGAAGTTAACTGTTGTACATGTGTTTTAGGTTGTGTCTCGAGGTTAACTGTTGTACATTGTTTAGTTTGTGCACGAAGTTAACGTTGTACATGTTTTTAGTTGTGTCATGAGGTTAACTGTTGTACTTGTGTTCACGTTTGTCCGAAGTTAACTGTTGTACATGTGTTTTATGTTTGTCTCGAGGTTAACTGTTTTTTACATGTTTTAGTTGCATCACGAGGATAACTGTTGTACATGTGTTCAGTTGTGTCATGAGGTTAATTTGTTTGTACTGTTTTTCAGTTGTGTCACGAGGTTCTGTTGTAATGTGTTTTTTTTGTCATGGGTTAACTGTTGTACATGTGTTCAGTTTATCCGAGGTTAACTGTTGTACGTGTGTTTTTTTGTGTGTCACGAGGTTAACTGTTTACATGTGTTTAGTGTGTCCGAGTTACTCGTTGTACATGTGTTTAGTTGTGTCACGTTAATGTTGTACATGTGTTTAGTTGTGTCACGAGTTAATGTTGTACATGTGTTTTTTTATTGTGTACGAGTTAACTGTTGCTTCGTGCATAGTGCTCAAAACGTGGCACCTCATGCACAGTGCCCCTGCCGTGGCTCCCTTGTGCACGTGCTCGTGCATGGCTGCCTCGTACTGAGTTCTCGAGCATGGCTGCCTCGTGCTCAGTGCACGTGCGTAGATGCCTCGTGCACAGTGCTTGTGCGTGGATGCCTCGTGCACAGTGCACGTGCGTGACTGCATCATTCATAGTGCACGTGCGTGAGTGCCTCGTGCACAGTGCTCGTGCGTGGATGCCTTGTGTACAGTGCACGTGCGTGGCTGCCTTGTGAACAGTGCACGTTCGTAACTACCTTGTGAACAGTGCACGAGCGTGGCTGCCTTGTGAACAGTGCACGTGCGTGGCTGCCTTGTGAACAGTGCACGTGCGTGGCTACCTCGTCCAGAGTGCTCGTGCGTGGATGCCTTGTGAACAGTGCACGTGCGTGGCTACCTTCTGAACAGTGCACGTGCGTGGCTGCCTTGTGAACAGTGCACGTGCGTGGCTACCTCGTGCACAGTGCTCGTGCGTGGATGCCTCGTGCATCAAAGAAAGGTTATACTTCTACGAAACATTACAGTTTCATTTTTCCTCAGTGCATTTTTTTCCTTGATGATGATCAGCTCTTGATCCAAGGAACTGGAGTTATCTTTCCCTAATTTCCTCGAATTTCAATGACTCTCTCACCAATAGCGCTATTTATCATTTTCAATAACTGATGCATCTTGGGTTAATGTAGGCAACCTTTGAAAGGGTTTAGGTTGTGTAGGCACAAATATTTTTATATTAAGTTGTTTTAAATTATTACTACCCCAAATTCAAACAGTCAAATTGGTTAATGTAAAATAAATAAAGATTCTCTCTTCTGAAAGATTCTCTTCTGATCAAAAATAGGATCAGGATTTGATTATGTTTTGTTTTTTATTGGTTAAATTAGTTAATGTTCTCTATGTGTCTGTTTAAAATATGAGCTCAAGTCTATTCTGAAATATGTATTATGTATTATGTAACACTAGGGTTATATAACACCTGACCAGTCTTACTTTGAGCATTTAATTTTGAGTGATTTTAGCCTTCTTGATTCCGGGTCGCTTTCTTGAAGATATTGGAAAAATTAAATAGTGTTTTTAATGCGATAATTTCTGAGTGCAGCATCCCACACATTACCTGAAAAATTCAACTTCTGAGCGGCTTCAACCTTGATGTGTTGGTGTGTTTTAGGATACTGGTCTTTTATGTAAGGTTCGAATTAGATTTGTACGTAATATATATTCCCAGTTCACTATTTTATTTAAAAAAATTTATTTTAATTTCCATATGATGACTTATATGAGGCATAGGGACTGGGATTATAGGGAAAACAGGAATACCCTTTCCCGGGATTCACGTAGCGACCAGAAGTAGTGAATCAAATCATTACTGTAGTCATTTTTGTTGTTATATTACATATTAAGATATATCCTGTTTCGTGATTTTAATGCACCACTTTTGTTTACATATTGTGTGCTTAGTTGTGTCACGTGGTTAACTGTTGTACAGTGTTTAGTTGTGTCACGAGGTTAACTGTTGTACATGTGGGTTTTGTTGTGTCACGAGGTTAACTGTTGTACATGTGTTTAGTTGTGTCACGAAGTTAACTGTTGTACATGTGGGTTTTGTTGTTTAACGAGGTTAACTGTTGTACATGTGTTTAGTTGTGTCGCGAGGTTAACTGTTGTACATGTGTTTAGTTGTGTCATGAGGTTAACTGTTGTACATGTGTTTTTTGTTGTATAAAGAGGTTAACTGTTGTACGGTTTTGTTTAGTTGTATCACGAGGTTAAATGTTTTTACATGTGTTTAGCTGTGTCACGAGGTTAACTGTTGTACATGTGTTTAGTTGTGTCACGATGTTACCTGTTGTACATGTGTTAATTTTATCACGAGGTTAACTGTTGTACATGTGTTTAGTTGTGTCACGAGGTTAACTAGTATACATGTGTTTAGTTCTGTCACGTGGTTAACTGTTGTACATGTGTTTAGTTGTATCATGAGGTTAACTGTTGTACATGTGTTTGGTTGTGTCACGAGGTTAACTGTTGCACATGTGTTTAGTTGTGTTTTCGAAGTTAATGTTGTACTGTGTTTAGTTGTGTCACGAGGTTAACTGTTGTACATGTGTTTTCAGTTGTGTCACGAAGTTAACTGTTGTACATGTGTTTAGTTGTGTCATGAGGTTAACTGTTGTACATGTGTTCAGTTGTGGCACGAAGTTAACTGTTGTACATGTGTTTAGTTGTGTCTCGAGGTTAACTGTTGTTTCATGTGTTCAGTTGTGTCACGAAGTTAACTGTTTTTACTGTGTTTAGTTGCGTCAAGAGGTTAACTGTTGTACATGTGTTCGTTGTGTCACGAAAGTTAACTGTTGTACATGTGTTTAGTTGTGTCTCGAGGTTTAACTGTTGTACATGTGTTTAGTTTGTGTCACGAGGTTAACTGTTGACATGTGTTCCGTTATGGTATGAGGTTAACTGTTGTACATGTGTTCAGTTTGTGTCACAAGTTTTAAATGTTGTAAAATGTGTTTAGTTGTGTCATGAGGTTAACTGTTGTACATGTTTTCAGTTGTTTTCACGAAGTTAAATGTTGTACATGTGTTTAGTTTGTCTCGAGGGGTTAAAATGTTGTACATGTGTTCAGTTGTGTCACGAAGTTATGTTGTACATGTGTTTAGTTGTGTCATGAGGTTAATGTTGTACATTGGGTTTAGTTGTGTCTCTAAGTTACTGTTGTACATGTGTTTAGTTGTGTCTCGAGGTTAGCTGTTGTACATGGTTTTGTTGTGTCACGAGGTTAACTGTTGTACATGTTTTTAATTTTATCACGATGTTAACTGTTTTACATGTGTTTAATTGTGTCACGAGGTTAACTAGTATACATGTGTTTAGTTGTGTCACGTGGTTAACTGTTGTACATGTGTTTAGTTGTATCACGAGGTTAACTGTTGTACATGTGTTTGGTTGTGTCACGAGGTTAACTGTTGCGCATTTGTTTAGTTGTGTCACGAAGTTAACTGTTGTACATGTGTTTAGTTGTGTCACGTGGTTAACTGTTGTACGCGTGTTTAGTTGTGTCACGAAGCTAACTGTTGATCATGTGTTTAGTTGTGTCACGAGGTTAACTGTTGTAAAATGTGTTCAGTTTGTTCACGAAGTTAACTGTTGTACATGTGTTTAGTTTGTGTCATGAGGTTAACTGTTGTACATGTGTTCAGTTGTGTCACGAGTTAAAATGTTGTACATGTGTTTAGTTTGTGTCTCGGGTTAACTGTTGTACTGTGTTCAGTTGGGGTCACGAAGTTAACTGTTGTACATGTGTTTAGTTGTGTCATGAGGGTTTAACTGTTTTTACATGTGTTCAGTTGGTGTCACGAAGTTAACTGTTGTACATGTGTTTAGTTGTGTCTCGAGGTTAACTGTTTTACATGTGTTTAGTTGCGTCACGAGGATAACTGTTGTACATGTGTTCAGTTGTGTCATGAGGTTAACTGTTGTACATGTGTTCAGTTGTGTCACGAGGTTAACTGTTGTACATGTGTTTAGTTGTGTCATGAGGTTAACTGTTGTACATGTGTTCAGTTGTATCACGAGGTTAACTGTTGTACGTGTGTTTAGTAGTGTCACGAGGTTAACTGTTGTACATGTGTTTAGCTGTGTCACGAGGTTAACTGTTGTACATGTGTTTAGTTGTGTCACGAGGTTAACTGTTGTACATGTGTTTAGTTGTGTCACGAGGTTAACTGTTGTACATGTGTTTAGTTGTGTCACGAGGTTAACTGTTGCTTCGTGCACAGTGCTCATACGTGGCAGCCTCATGCACAGTGCTCGTGCGTGGCTGCCTTGTGCACAGTGCTCGTGCATGGCTGCCTCGTACTGAGTCCTCGAGCATGGCTGCCTCGTGCTCAGTGCACGTGCGTAGATGCCTCGTGCACAGTGCTTGTGCGTGGATGCCTCGTGCACAGTGCACGTGCGTGACTGCTCATTCATAGTGCACGTGCGTGAGTGGGCCCCGTGCACAGTGCTCGTGCGTGGATGCCTTGTGTACGTGCACGTGCGTGGCTGCCTTGTGAACAGTGCACGTGCGTGGCTACCTTGTGAACAGTGCACGAGCGTGGCTGCCTTCTGAACAGTGCAGCGTGGCTGCCTTGTGAACAGTGCACGTGCGTGGCTACCTCGTGCCCCAGTGCTCGTCGTGGATGCCTCGTGCATCAAAGAAAGGTTATACTTCTTCGAAACATTACGTTTCATTTTTCTCAGTGCATTTTTTTCCTTGATGATGATCAGCTCTTGATCCAAGGAACTGGAGTTATCTTTCCCTAATTTCCTCGAATTTCAATGACTCTCACACCAATAGCGCTATTTATCTTTTCAATAACTGATGCATCTTGGGTAATGTAGGCAACCTTCGATGGGTTTAGGTTGTGTAGGGACAAATATCTTTATTTAAGTTGTTTTAAATTATTACGTACCAACTTTATCAGTCAAAAATTGGTTAATGTAAAATAAATGAAGTTTGTCTCTTCTGATCAAAAAAAAGGATCAGGATTTGATTATGTTTTGTATTATTGGTTAAATTAGTTAAAAGTTCTCTATGTGTCTATAATATATGAGCTCAAGTCTATTCTGAAATATGTATTATGTATTATGTACACTAGGGTTATTTAAAAAACCGGGCCAGTCTTACTTTAGAGATAAATTTTTAGTGATTTTAGCCTGTCTAGATTCCGGGTCGCTTTCTTGAAGATATTGGAAAAATTTAAATAGTGTTTTTAATGCGATAATTTCTGAGTGCAGCATCCACACACATTACCTGATAATTCAACTTCTGAGCGGCTTCAACCTTGATGTGCTTGTGTGTTTTAGGTTACTGGTCTCTATGTAAGGTTCGAATTAGATTTGTACGTAATATATATTCTAGTTCACTATTTTATTGAAAAAAAAATTATTTTAATTTCCATATGATGACTTATATGAGGCATAAGGGACTGGGATTATAGAATACAGGAATACCTTCCTGGGATCACGTAGCGACCAGAATGCAGTGAATCTAATCATTACTGTAGTCATTATGTTGTTATATTACATATTAAGATATATCCTGTTAGGTAAGACACATATGCAACAGTTAGAAAACTTTATTCCGAAACGTTTCGCCTACACAGTAGGCTTCTTCAGTCGAATACAGAAAGTAAGCAGGAACAGTAGAGATGTGAAGACGATGTAATCAGTCCATCATCCTTGAAGTCGTAGAATTTGAGGTTGTCAGTCCCTCAGCCTGGAACAGTTCAGTTCCATAGTCATGAACTATCTGAAGATCAAGCGACAGTGCAGAGACTTAAATACTGTCGGAAGGAGAGGTGCAGAGTAGTAGTAGTAGTGAAAATGTAACCACTGAGAGGTCATGTCCCTCTCAGATCCAACCCTTTTTCACTTGAAAAGCTTGTCCAAGGTGTTTTCTGTACCAAGATGCCATGTGTTGTCTAACTGTTGCATATGTGTCTTACCTAACAACCTGTCGGTATTGTATACCATTTTGATGTTCATCCTGTCAGACACTGCAACACATGGCATCTTGGTACAGAAAACACCTTGGACAGCTTTTCAAGTGAAAAAGGGTTGGATCTGAGAGGGACATGACCTCTCAGTGGTTACATTTTCACTACTACTACTACTCTGCACCTCTCCTTCCGACAGTATTTAAGTCTCTGCACTGTCGCTTGATCTTCAGATAGTTCCTGACTATGGAACTGAACTGCTCCAGGCTCAGGGACTGACAACCTCAAATTCTACGACTTCAAGGGTGATGGACTGATTACATCGTCTTCACATCTCTACTGTTCCTGCTTACTTTCTGTATTCGACTGAAGAAGCCTACTGTGTAGGCGAAACGTTTCGGAATAAAGTTGTCCCTCTCAGATCCAACCCTTTTTCACTTGAAAAGCTTGTCCAAGGTGTTTTCTGTACCAAGATGCCATGTGTTGCAGTGTCTGACAGGATGAACATCAAAATGGTATACAATACCGACAGGTTGTTAGGTAAGACACATATGCAACAGTTAGTTGCATATGTGTCTTACCTAACAACCTGTCGGTATTGTATACCATTTTGATGTTCATCCTGTCAGACACTGCAACACATGGCATCTTGGTACAGAAAACACCTTGGACAAGCTTTTCAAGTGAAAAGGGTTGGATCTGAGAGGGACATGACCTCTCAGTGGTTACATTTTCACTACTACTACTACTCTGCACCTCTCCTTCCGACAGTATTTAAGTCTCTGCACTGTCGCTTGATCTTCAGATAGTTCCTGACTATGGAACTGAACTGCTCCAGGCTGAGGGAGTGACAACCTCAAATTCTACGACTTCAAGGGTGATGGACTGATTACATCGTCTTCACATCTCTACTGTTCCTGCTTACTTTCTGTATTCGACTGAGGAAGCCTACTGTGTAGGCGAAACGTTTCGGAATAAAGTTGTCTAACTGTTGCATATGTGTCTTACCTAACAACCTGTCGGTATTGTATACCATTTTGATGTTCAAGATATATCCTGTTTCGTGATTTTAATGCACCACTTTTGTATACATATTGTGTGCTTAGTTTTGTCACGTGGTTTACTGTTGTACATGTGTTTAGTTGTGTCACGAGATTAACTGTTGCACATGTGTTTAGTTGTGTCACGAAGTTAACTGTTGCACATGTGTTTAGTTGTGTCACGAAGTTAACTGTTGTGCATGTGTTTAGTTGTGTCACGAGGTTAACTGTTGTACATGTGTTTACTTGTATCACGAAGTTAACTGTTGTACATGTGTTTAGTTGTGTCACGAAGTTAACTGTTGTACATGTGTTTAGTTGTGTCACGAGGTTAACTGTTGTACATGTGTTTACTTGTATCACGAAGTTAACTGTTGTACATGTGTTTAGTTGTTTAACGAGGTTAACTGTTGTACATGTGTTTAGTTGTGTCGCGAGGTTAACTGTTGTACATGTGTTTAGTTGTGTCATGAGGTTAACTGTTGTACATGTGTTTAGTTGTATCAAGAGGTTAACTGTTGTACGTGTGTTTAGTTGTGTCACGAGGTTAACTGTTGTACATGTGTTTAGCTGTGTCACGAGGTTAACTGTTGTACATGTGTTTAGTTGTGTCACGAGGTTAACTGTTGTACATGTGTTAATTATATCACGAGGTTAACTGTTGTACATGTGTTTAGTTGTGTCACGAGGTTAACTAGTATACATGTGTTTAGTTGTGTCACGTGGTTAACTGTTGTACATGTGTTTAGTTGTATCACGAGGTTAACTGTTGTACATGTGTTTGGTTGTGTCACGAGGTTAACTGTTGCACATGTGTTTAGTTGTGTCACGAAGTTAACTGTTGTACATGTGTTTAGTTGTGTCACGTGGTTAACTGTTGTACATGTGTTTAGTTGTGTCACGAAGCTAACTGTTGAACATGTGTTTAGTTGTGTCACGAGGTTAACTGTTGTACATGTGTTCAGTTGTGTCACGAAGTTAACTGTTGTACATGTGTTTAGTTGTGTCATGAGGTTAACTGTTGTACATGTGTTCAGTTGTGTCACGAAGTTAACTGTTGTACATGTGTTTAGTTGTGTCTCGAGGTTAACTGTTGTACATGTGTTTAGTTGTGTCACGAAGTTAACTGTTGTACATGTGTTTAGTTGTGTCATGAGGTTAACTGTTGTACATGTGTTCAGTTGTGTCACGAAGTTAACTGTTGTACATGTGTTTAGTTGTGTCTCGAGGTTAACTGTTGTACATGTGTTTAGTTGTGTCACGAGGTTAACTGTTGTACATGTGTTCAGTTGTGTCATGAGGTTAACTGTTGTACATGTGTTCAGTTGTGTCACGAGGTTAACTGTTGTACATGTGTTTAGTTTGTGTCATAAGGTTAAACTGTTTGTACATGTGTTCAGTTGTGTCACGAGGTTAACTGTTGTACATGTGTTTAGTTGTATCATGAGGTTAACTGTTGTACATGTGTTCAGTTGTGTCACGAGGTTAACTGTTGTACATGTGTTCAGTTGTGTCACGAGGTTAACTGTTGTACATGTGTTTAGTTGTGTCATGAGGTTAACTGTTGTACATGTGTTTAGTTGTGTCACGAGGTTAACTGTTGTACATGTGTTAATTATATCACGAGGTTAACTGTTGTACATGTGTTTAGTTGTGTCACGAGGTTAACTAGTATACATGTGTTTAGTTGTGTCACGTGGATAACTGTTGTACATGTGTTTAGTTGTATCACGAGGTTAACTGTTGTACATGTGTTTAGTTTTATCACGAGGTTAACTGTTGTACATGTGTTTAGTTGTGTCACGAGGTTAACTGTTGTACATGTGTTTGGTTGTGTCACGAGGTTAACTGTTGTACATGTGTTTAGTTGTGTCACGAAGTTAACTGTTGTACATGTGTTTAGTTGTGTCACGTGGTTAACTATTGTACATGTGTTTAGTTGTGTCACGAAGCTAACTGTTGAACATGTGTTTATTTGTGTCACGATGTTAACTGTTGTACATGTGTTCAGTTGTGTCACGAAGTTAACTGTTGTACATGTGTTTAATTGTGTCATGAGGTTAACTGTTGTACATGTGTTCAGTTGTGTCACGAAGTTAACTGTTGTACATGTGTTTAGTTGTGTCATGAGGTTAACTGTTGTACATGTGTTCAGTTGTGTCACGAAGTTAACTGTTGTACATGTGTTTAGTTGTGTCTCGAGGTTAACTGTTGTACATGTGTTTAGTTGTGTCACGAGGTTAACTGTTGTACATGTGTTCAGTTGTGTCATGAGGTTAACTGTTGTACATGTGTTCAGTTGTGTCACGAGGTTAACTGTTGTACATGTGTTTAGTTGTGTCATGAGGTTAACTGTTGTACATGTGTTCAGTTGTGTCATGAGGTTAACTGTTGTACATGTGTTCAGTTGTGTCATTAGGTTAAATGTTGTATATGTGTTCAGTTGTGTCACGAGGTTAACTGTTGTACATGTGTTTAGTTGTGTCATGAGGATAACTGTTGTACATGTGTTCATTGTGTCATGAGGTTAACTATTGTACATGTGTTCAGTTGTGTCATGAGGTTAACTGTTGTACATGTGTTCAGTTGTGTCACGAGGTTAACTGTTGTACATGTGTTTAGTTGTGTCATGAGGTTAACTGTTGTACATGTGTTCAGTTGTGTCACGAGGTTAACTGTTGTACATGTGTTTAGCTGTGTCACGAGGATAACTGTTGTACATGTGTTTAGTTGTGTCACGAGGTTAACTGTTGTACATGTGTTAATTATATCACGAGGTTAACTGTTGTACATGTGTTTAGTTGCGTCACGAGGTTAACTGTTGCCTCGTGCACAGTGCTCATACGTGGCTGCCTCATGCACAGTGCTCGTGCGTGGCTGCCTTGTGCACAGTGCTCGTGCATGGCTGCCTCGTACTGAGTGCTCGAGCATGGCTGCCTCGTGCTCAGTGCACGTGCTTGGCTGCCTCGTGCACAGTGCTTGTGCGTGGATGCCTCGTGCACAGTGCACGTGCGTGACTGCATCATTCATAGTGCACGTGCGTGAGTGCCTCGTGCACAGTGCTCGTGCGTGGATGCCTTGTGTACAGTGCACGTGCGTGGCTGCCTTGTGAACAGTGCACGTGCGTGGCTACCTCGTGCACAGTGCTCGTGCGTGGATGCCTCGTGCATCAAAGAAAGGTTATACTTCTACGAAACATTACAGTTTCATTTTTCCTCAGTGCATTTTTTTCCTTGATGATGATCAGCTCTTGATCCAAGGAACTGGAGTTATCTTTCCCTAATTTCCTCGAATTTCAATGACTCTCTCACCAATAGCGCTATTTATCATTTTCAATAACTGATGCATCTTGGGTAATGTAGGCAACCTTCGATGGGTTTAGGTTGTGTAGGCACAAATATTTTGATATTAAGTTGTTAAGTTATTACGTACCAACTTCATCAGTCAAATTGGTTAATGTAAAATAAATAAAGATTCTCTCTTCTGATCAAAAATAGGATCAGGATTTGATTATGTTTTGTTATTATTGGTTAAATTAGTTAATGTTCTCTATGTGTCTATAATATATGAGCTCAAGTCTATTCTGAAATATGTATTATGTATTATGTACACTAGGGTTATATAACACCTGACCAGTCTTACTTAGAGCATAATTTTGAGTGATTTTAGCCTGTCTAGATTCCGGGTCGCTTTCTTGAAGATATTGGAAAAATTTAAATACTGTTTTTAATGCGATAATTTCTGAGTGCAGCATCCACACACATTACCTGATAATTCAACTTCTGAGCGGCTTCAACCTTGATGTGCTTGTGTGTTTTAGGATACTGGTCTCTACGTAAGGTTCGAATTAGATTTGTACGTAATATATATTCTAGTTCACTGTTTTATTGAAAAAAAATTTATTTTAATTTCCATATGATGACTTATATGAGGCATAAGGGACTGGGATTATAGAATACAGGAATACCTTCCTGGGATCACGTAGCGACCAGAATGCAGTGAATCTAATCATTACTGTAGTCATTATGTTGTTATATTACATATTAAGATATATCCTGTTTCGTGATTTTAATGCACCACTTTTGTGTACATATTGTGTGCTTAGTTGTGTCACGTGGTTAACTGTTGTATATGTGTTTAGTTGTGTCACGAGATTAACTGTTGCACATGTGTTTAGTTGTGTCTCGAGGTTAACTGTTGTACATGTGTTTAGTTGTGTCACGAGGTTAACTGTTGTACATGTGTTCAGTTGTGTCATGAGGTTAACTGTTGTACATGTGTTCAGTTGTGTCACGAGGTTAACTGTTGTACATGTGTTTAGTTGTGTCATAAGGTTAACTGTTGTACATGTGTTCAGTTGTGTCACGAGGTTAACTGTTGTACATGTGTTTAGTTGTGTCATGAGGTTAACTGTTGTACATGTGTTCAGTTGTGTCACGAGGTTAACTGTTGTACATGTGTTCAGTTGTGTCACGAGGTTAACTGTTGTACATGTGTTTAGTTGTGTCATGAGGTTAAAATGTTTGTACATGTGTTTAGTTGTGTCACGAGGTTAACTGTTGTACATGTGTTAATTATATCACGAGGTTAACTGTTGTACATGTGTTTAGTTGTGTCACGAGGTTAACTAGTATACATGTGTTTAGTTGTGTCACGTGGTTAACTGTTGTACATGTGTTTAGTTGTATCACGAGGGGTTTAAATGTTGTCATGTGTTTAGTTTTATCACGAGGGTTTAAATGTTGTACATGTGTTTAGTTGTGTCACGAGGGTTTAAACTGTTTGT
>NW_026507833.1:0-13957 GCF_026875155.1 Cherax quadricarinatus
AACACATTGGGCACTGTTTAACACAAGTAGTTATGTTACAACCTGATGGTGCACTGTGTGGAACCAAGTATTATTTTTACAAAACGATGGTGCACTGTGTGGGAACACAAGTAGTTATGTTTTTCAAAACGAGAAACCCGTGTGGAACACAAGTAGTTAGTGTTACAAACGATGGGGCACTGGTTTGGGAAAACAAGAGTTAGGGGTTTCAACACTGATGGGCACTGTGTGGAACACAAGTAGTTTTTGTGTTTCAAAACTGAGGGGCCCTTGGGAACACAAGTTTGTGTTACAACACTATGGTGACGTGGGAACACAAGTTTAGTGTTACAAAAAGATGGGGCACTTTTTGAAACCCAAATAGTTAGTGTTACAACCGATGGGCACTGTGTGGACACAAGATTAAATGTTTTCAAACGAGGTGCACTGTTTGGAACAAGTTTTAGTGTTACAAAATGTTTTGCACTGTGTGGGAAAACAAGTATTAGTGTTACAAAACTGATTTTCCTTGTGGAACACAAGTATTAGTGTTCAACACTTGGGGGCCCTGTGTGGAACAAGGGAGTTGGTTTTCAACATGATGGGCACTGTGGGAACACAAAAAGTTAGTTTCAACACTGATGGTGCACTGGGGAAAACAATTTTGTGTTACAACACTGAAGGGGCACCGTGTGGGAAAACAATATTAGTGTAAAAACACTGAGGTGCACTGTGGAAAAAAAAGAGTTATGTTTCAACACTGATGTGCATTTTGTGGAAAACAAGTAGTTAGGTTTCAACACGATGGTGCACTGTGTGGGAAAACCGTTGTAGGTTACAACACTTGGTGCACTGTGTGGAACACAGTAGTTAGTGTAAAAACACGAGGGCACTGTGGGAACACAGTATTAGTGTTACAACACGATGGTGCACGTGTTAACACAGGATTTTGGTTACAACCGATGTCACTGTGTGGGGCACAAGTAGTATGTTACAACCTGAGGGGACTGTGGGAACACAAGAATTTTTTAAACACTGGGTGCACGTTGGGACACCAAAATAAGTGTTACAAAAAATGATGGTGCACGTGTGGGAAAAACAGGTTTTGTGTTACAACCTGAGGTGCACGGTGTGGGAACACAAGTAGTTAGTGTTACAACACTGATGGTGGGACTGTGTGGAACACAAGTATTATGTTACAACACTGATGGTGCACTGTGTGGAACACAAGTTTGTTTGTTACAACACTGATGGTGCACTTGGGGAACACAATTAGTTAGTGGTTTAAAAACACTGATGGTGCACTGTGTGGAAAACAAGTAGTTAGTGTTACAACACTGATGGGCACTGTGTGGAACACAAGTAGTTAGTGTTACAACACTGAGGTGCACGTGTGGAACACAAGTAGTTAGTTTGACAACACTGATGGTGCACTGTGTGGGGAAAACAAGCATTGTGTTACAACCTGATTGTGCACTGTGGGACACAAGAGTTAGTGTTACAACACTGATGGTGCACTGTGTGGAACACAAGATTAGTGTTACAACACTGATGTGCACTGTGGGAACACAAGATTAGTGTTACAACACTATGGGGCACCGTGTGGGAACACAAGTAGTTTGTGAACAACACTGAGGTGCACTGTGTGAACACAAGTATTTTGTGTTACAACACTGATGGTGCACTGTGTGGAACACAAGAGTTAGTGTTACAACACTGATGGTGCACTGGTGTGGAACACAAGTAGTTATGTTACAACACTGATGGTGCACTGTGTGGGAAAAAAGTAGTTAGTGTTTCAACACTGGGTGGTGCACTGTGTGAACACAAGTAGTTAGTGTTACAACACTGATGTGCACTGTGTGGAACACAAGTAGTTAAATGTTACAACACTGATGGTGCACTGTGTGGGAAAACAAGTATTAGTGTTACAACACTAAGGTGCACTGTGTGGAAAACAAGTAGTTAGTGGGACAACACTGATGTGCACTGTGTGGAACACAAGTAGTTAGTGTTACAACACTGATGGTGCACTGTGGGGGAAAACCCTAGTTTTGTGTTACAACACGAGTGCACTGTGTGGAACACAAGCAGTTAGTGTTACAACACTGATGGTGCACTGTGTGGAAACAAGAGTTTAGTGTTACAACACTGATGGTGGCACTGTGTGGAACACAAAGTTAGTGTTACAACACTGATGGTGCACGTGTGGAACACAAGTAGTTAGTGTTACAACACTGATGTGCACTGTGGGGGAACACAAGTAGTTTAGTGTTACAACACTGATGGTGCACTGTGTGAACACAAGTAGTTAGTGTTACAACACTGATGGTGCACTGTGTGGAACACAAGTAGTTAGGTTACAACACTGATGGTGCACTGTTGGGAAAACAATATTTAGTGTACAACACTGATGGGGCACTGTGTGACACAAGTAGTTAGTGTTACAACACTGATGGTGCACGTGTGGAACACAAGTAGTTAGTGTTACAACACTGATGGTGCACTGTGTGGAACACAAGTAGTTAGTGTTACAACACTGATGGTGCACTGTGTGGAACACAAGTAGTGTTACAACACTGATGGTGCACTGTGTGACACAAGAGTTAGTGTTACATACACTGATGGTGCACTGTGTGGAACACAAGTAGTTAGTGTTACAACACTGATGGCACTGTGTGGAACACAAGTAGTTAGTGTTACAACACTGATGGTGCACTGTGTGGAACACAAGTAGTTAGTGTTACAACACTGATGGTGCACTGTGTGGAACACAAGTAGTTAGTGTTAACAACACTGAGGTGCACTGTGTGAAACACAAGTATTTAGTGTACAACACTGATGGTGCACTGTGTGAACACAAGTAGTTAGTGTTACAACACTGATGGTGCACTGTGTGGAACATATTAGGTTTTCAACACTGATGGTGCACTGGTGGAACACAAGGGATTAGGTTACAACACTGAGTGCACTGTGTGGAACACAAGTATTAGTGTTACAACACTGATGGGCACTGTGTTGGAACACAAGTAGTTAGTTTACAACACTGATTATGCACTGTGTGGAACACAATAGTTAGTGTACAACCCCTGTTGTTGCCCCTTTGTAACACAGTATTAGTGTTACAACACTGATGGTGCACTGTGTGGAAACAAAGTAGTTAGTGTTCAACACTGATGGTGCACTGTGTGGAACACAAGTAGTTAGTGTTACAACACTGATGGGGCACTTGGGGGGAACACAAGAGTTAGTGTTACAACACTGATGGTGCACTGTGTGAACACAGGTATTAGTTTCAACCTGTGGTGCACTTGGGAAACAAGTAGTTAGTGTTTCAACACGAGGGCACTTGTGGAAAACAAGTAGTTTGTTTTACAACACTATTTTCACTGTGGAAAAAAGGTTTGTGTTAAAAACTGAGGTGCACTGTGTGGGGCCAAGTTTTTGTGTTTCAACACTGATGGTGCACTTGTGAAAAAAGTTATTTACAACACTGATGGTGCACTGGTGGGGAAAAAGAGTTATGTTACAACCTGATGGGGGCACTGTTGGAAAAAAAGTATTAGTGTTACAACACTGATGTGCACTTTGTAAACAAGTGTTATTTAAAACACTGTTGCACGTGTGGAAAACAATGTTAGTGTTCAACACGAGGTGCACTGTGAACACAAGAAATTAGTGTTTAAAAACCCGGGTGCACTGTGGAACACAAGTTTAAATGTTAAAACAGTGGATGGGCACTGGTTTAAAAAAGTTTAGGGAAAAAAGTTTCAACATGATGGTGCACGGTGGAACACAAAAGTTTTTTTACAAACGATGGTGCCTGGGGAACACAAGTGTTTTTAAAAGGGGGATGTTAAAAAACAATAAGTGTTAAACACTGTTTTGGAACTCAAGTATTTGTTACAACACAAAAGGTTACTGTGGGGAAAACCCAAAGGGTTTTTTTAAAAAAAAAATTTTTTTTAAAAATTAAAAAAAAAAGGGGGGGGGGGGCCCCCGGGGGGGTTTGGGGTTTTTTAAAAAATTTTTCACTGGGGGGTGGGGTTTTTTTAAAAGTTCCCTTTTTTTAAAAAAAATTTAAAAAATTTTTTGGGGGGGAAAATTTTAAAAAAAGGGGGGAAAAAAAAGGGGGGTTTTTGTTAAAATTTTTGGGGGGGAAAAGGGGGAAAATTTTTTTTGGGGGGTGGAATAAGAAAGGGGGGTTCAAAACCCCGGGAAAAAAAGGGGGGAAAAATTTGGGGGGGGGTTTTTAAAGGTTTAAAAGGTTCCCCTGGGGCAAAATTTTTAAAAAAAAGGGGCCCCCGGGGGGAAAAAAAAATTTTTCCCCGGGGGGGAAAATTTAAAATTTTTTTGGGGCAATTTTTTTAAAAAAAATTTTTTCCCCCAAAAAAATTTTGGGGAAAAAAAAATTTTTTGGGGAAAAAAGGGGGGTTGGGGAAAAAAAAAATTTTTTTCCCCTTTTTTAAAAAAATTTTTTAAAAGGTTTTGGGAAAAAAAAGGGGAAAAAACCCCCGGGAAAAAAAATGGGCCAAATGGGGAAAAAAAAAAATTTTTTTAAAAAAAAGGGGGGGGGAAAAAAAAAATTTTTGGGGGAAAAAAAAAAGTAAAAATTTTTTTTGGAAAAATTTTTTAAAAAAAAAACCCCCAAAAAAAAAGGAGTTAGTTTTTAAAACCCCCGGGGGGGGAAAAAAAGGGGAAAACCCCTTTTTTTTGGGGCCCCCCTTTTTTTTTAAAAAAAATTTTTTGGGGAAAAAAAGGTTTTTTAAAAAAGGGAAAAAACAAAATTTTTAAAAAAAAATTTTTGGGAAAAAAAAAAAAAACCAAAGGGGGGGAAAAAAAAGTTAGTGTTACAAAACAATGGTTTTGGGGGAAAAAAATTTTTTTAAATTTAAAAACCCGGGCCCTTTTAAAAAAAAAGGGGGGAAAAAAGGGGGGTTTTTTAAAAAAAAAGGTTTTTTTAAAAAAAGGGGGGGGAAAAAAATGTTCCCTTGGGGGGAAAAAAATTTTTCCCCTTTGGGGGTTTTAAAAAAAAAATTTTAAAAAAAAAAACCCCCTTTTTAAAAAAAGTTTAAAAAAAAAACCCGGGGGGGGGAAAAAAAAAATTTTTTTAAAAAACCCATTTTTTAAAAAGGGGGTTTTTTTTAAGGGGAAAAAAAAAAAAAAATTTTTCACAAGGGCACCAAAAAAAAAAAATTTTTTTTTGGGCCGGGGGAAAAAAAAAGGGGGGGGTTTTAAAAACAAAGGGGGGGGAAAAAAAAAGGGTTTTTGGAAAAGGGGGTTAAAAAAGGGGGGTTTTTTTCCCCGGGGAAAAATTTTTTTTAAAAAAGGGGGGGCCAAAAAAGGGGTTTTTTTTTAAAAAATGGGGGAAAATTTTTTTAAAAAAAATTTTTTTTAAAAATTTTTTTAAAAAGGGAAAAAGGGGGGAAAAGGGGGGGGTTTTTTAAAAAAAAATTTTTTAAAAAATTTTTTTGGAGGGGGGAAAAAAAAATTTTTTTCCCCCCTTTTTTGGAAAAAAGGTTTTTTAAAAAAAAATTTTTTTTAAAAAAATTTTTTTTTTTGGTGGTTAAATTTTTAAAAAAAAAAAAATTTTTAAAAACCCGGGGGAAAAAGGGGAAAAAAAAGGGCCCCCTGGGAAACTTGGGGGGGGGGGTTTTTTTTTTTAAAAAAAAAAAAATTTTTCCCCGGGGGTTTTTGGGAAAAAATTTTTCCCTTTTTTGGGGGGGAAAAAAAAAAAAAATTTTAAAAAAAAGGGGTTTTTAAAAAAAAAAAAAAAGGGGTTTTTAAAAAAAAAATTTTTTTTAAAAAATTTTTTTAAAAATTTTGGGCCCCGGGGAAAAAAAATTTAGTGCAACACGGGGGGTGGAACACAAAATTTTTTAAAAAAATTTTTTAAAAAAAAAGGGGGAAAACAATAAGGGGGGGGAAAAAAAGGGGGGTTTTTTTTCCTTTGGGGAAAAAAATTTTTTAAAAAAATTTTGGGGGGCCCAAAGGGGGGAAAAAAATTTTTTTGGGGGGAAAAAAAATTTTTTGGGGGAAAAAAAAAAAATTTAAAAATTTTTTTGGGGGGGGAAAAAAAAAAAACCCCCGGGGCCCGGGGGAAAAAAATTTTTAAATTTTGCTGAAAAAAAAAATTTTTTAAAAAGGGGACGTTAAAAAAGGGGAAATTTTCCAAAGGGGAAAAAGTTAAAAACCCTTTTTTTTTTAAAAAAAAAATTGGGTTTTAAAAAAAGGGGATTTTAAAAACTTTTAAATTTTAAAAAAATTTTTGTTTAAAAAGGGGGGGGCCCCCCCATTTTTAAAAAAAAACCCTTTTTCCCAAAAAAAAAAGGGTTTTTGGGGCACCCAAAAAAAAATTTTTGGTCAAACCCCAAAAAAAAAGGGGGGAAAAAAAGGGGGGGCCCCGGGGTTTTTAAAAAAAGGGGAAAAAATTTTTGGAAAAAAAAGGGGGGAAAATTTTTGGGGGGGGGGGGAAAATTTTTTCCCCGGGGGGGAAAAAAATTTTTTTTAAAACCAAATTTCCCGGGGGGAAAAAAAAATTTTTTTCCCCCCCCCAAAAAAAAAAAAATTGGGGGGGGGAAAAAAATTTTTTGTTAAAAAGGGGGAAAATTTGGGGGGGAAAAAAAAATTTTTTTAAAAAAAAAAAATTTTTTTTTAAAAAAAGGGAAAAAGGGGGAAAAGGGGGAAAAAAAAGGGGGGGGGAAAACCCCCCAAAAAAAAAAGGGGGAAAAAAATTTGGGGGGAAAAAATTTTTTAAAAAAAAGGGTTTTTAAAAAAAAGGTTTTTAAAAAAAAGGGTTTTTTTTGGGTTTTTTTAAAAAAAGGGGGGGTTAGTTTAAAAAATTTTTTTAAAAAAAAATTTTTTTTTAAAAAAAGGGGTTTTAAAAAAAGGGGAAAAAATTTTTTTTTAAAACCCTTTTTTAAAAAAAAGGGGTTTTTTTCCAAATTTTTTTTAAAATTTTTAAAAAAAGGGGGGGTTTTTAAAAAAAGGGGAAGGGGTTTAAAAAAATTTAAAAATTTAAAAAAGGGGGTGTTTAAAACGGTGGGGAAAAACCGGGGTTATTTTAAAAGGGTTTTTAAAAAAAAAAAGGGGAAAAAAAAAAAATTAAAAAGGGGAAAAAAAAAATTTTTTTAAAAATTTTAAAATTTGGGGGTTTTTTTTAAGGGGGTTTTTTTAAAAATTTTTTGAAAAAAAGGGGGGGAAAAACCCCTTAAAAAAAATTTTTTCAAAAAGGGGGGGTTTTTTTTTAAAAAAAAAAAGGGGGGGGAATTGGGGAAAAAAAATTTTTTTAAAAAGTTAAAAAAAAGGGGTGGAAACAAAAGGGGAAAAAAAAAAAACAATTTTTTTTTTTGGGGGGGGGGGTTAAAAAAAAAAATTTTTTTAAAAAAAAAAAATTTTTTTTAAAATTTATTTAAAAAAAAATTTTTTTTTAAAAAAAAAAGGGGGGGAAAAAAATTTTTAAAAGGGGGGTTTTTTTTGGGGAGAAAATTTTTTAAAAAGTTTTTCCCCCGGGGCACCGGGGGGAAAAAAAAACAAAATTTTTAAAAAAGGGGGGAAGGGGGTTGGAAAAAAATTTTTTTTTTTTTCCCCCCGGGGGGGAAAAAAATTTTTTTTTTCCCCCCGGGGGGGTTTTTGGGGAAAAAATTTTCCCCCGGGGGGAAAAAAGGGAAAAAAGGGGGGGGGTTTTAAAAAAAAGGGGTTTTAAAAAAACCGGGATTTTTAAAAAAAGGGTTGGGGGTTTTTTTGGGGTTTAAAAAAATTTTTTTAAAAACGGGGGGGGGTTTTTCCCCAAAAAAAAAAAGGGGGGTTTTTAAAAAAGGGGGGGGAAAAAAAGGGTTTTTTTTGGGGCCCAAAATTTTTTTTTTTTTGGGAAACCAACCTGGTGGCCGGGGGGTTTAAAATTAAAAAAAGGGGCCGGGGGTGGGAAAACAATTTTTTGGGTTAAAAAGGGGGCCTTTTTGGGGGGTTTTTTTTGGGGGGGGTTTTTTTTCCCTTTTGGGGGGGGAAAAAAAAAAAAATTTTTTGGGGGGAAAAAAAAAGTTTAAAGGTTTTGGGGGGGGAAAAAGGGGGAAAAATTTTTTTTAAAAAAATTTTTTGAAAAAGGGGGGTTTTTTTTTGGGGGGGGGAAAAAATTTTTAAAAAATTTTGGGGGGCCCAAAAAAAAAAAAAAGGGGGGGCAAAGTTTAAAATTTTAAAAATTTTTTAAAGGGGGCCCCTTGGTTGGAAAAAAAAGGTTGGGGGGGAAAAAAAAAATTTTTTTAAAAAATTTTTTTTTTAAAAAAAAAGGGGGAACACAAAAAGGGGGGACCCGGGGGGGGGGTTTTAAAAAAATTTGGGGTTTTTTTTTTTTGGGGGGGGGGGAAAAAAAGGGGGGTTTTAAAAAATTTTTTTTCAAATTTTTTTGGGAAAAAAGGTTTTTTAAAAAAAATTTTTTAAAAAAAAGTTTTTTAAACCCTTTGGTTTTTTGGGGGGGGTTTTAAAAAAATTTTTTGGGGGAAAAAAAAAAAGGGTTTTTTAAAAAAAATTTGGGGGAAAAAATTTTTTTTGGTTTTGGGGGAAAAAATTTTTTTAAAAAACTGAGGTGCAAGGGGGGAAAAAAATTTTTAAACATTTATGGGGGGAAAAAAAAAATTTTTTAAAAAAAGGGGGGGTTTTTGGGGGAAAAAATAAAAATTTTTTTAAAAATTTTGGGGGGGGGGAAAAAAAATTTTTTAAAAAATTGGGCCTTTTTTAAAAAAATTTGGGGGGTTTAAAAATTTTGGGGCCTTTTTGGGGAAAAAAAAAATTTTAAAAAATTTTTTTCCTTTGGGGAAAAAAAATTTTTTCCCAAAACTTAAAGGGTTTTTTGGGGTTTTTAAAAAAAAAGGGGGGGGGGGGGGAAAAAAAAAAAAAAAAACCCCCCTTTTTTTAAAAAAAATGTTTTTGGGCCCCTTTGGGAAAAAAATTTTTCCCCGGGGAAAAAGGGGGGGGAAAAAAAAAAAAATTTTTTCAAAAGGGGGGGGTTTTTTCCCAAAGGGGGGGGGAAAAAAAATTTTTAAAAAAAAGGGTTTTTTAAAAAACAAGTATTTGGTTTTAAAAAAAAGGGGGGGGGAAAAAATTTTTTAAAAAAGGGGGGAAAAAAAAAAAATTTTTTTGGGGGGGGGGGGGGAAAATTTTTTTAAATTTAAAACCCCCGGGGAAAAAAAAAGGGAAAAGGGGGGAAAAATTTTGGGGGCCCCCAAAAAAAAAAAGGGGAACCCCCGGGGGTTGGGGGGGGTTTTTTTTTGAAATTAATTTAAAAAAATTTTGGGCCCCCCGGGGAAAAAAAGGGAGGGGGAAAAAAGTTTTTTTTAAAAAAAAAGGGGGAAAAAAAGTTTTAAAATTTCCCTTTGGGGGAAACAAATTTGGGGGAAAAAAAGGGGGGTTTTTTTAAAAATTTTGGGGGGAAAAAGGGGGGAAAAAAAAACCCTTTTTTAAAAAATTTTTTTTAAAAAAATTTTTTTTAAAGGGGCACAAAGGGGAAAAAAAGGGGGGTTTTTTTGGGGGGGGGGAAAAATTTTTTCCCAAAATGGGAAAAAATTTTTTAAAAAAAAAAGGGGGGGAAAAAATTTTTTTTAAAAAAAAAAAAAAGGGGGGAAAATTTTTTTTTAAAAAAAAAAATGTTTTTTTTGGGAAAAAAAAAATTGGGGGGAAAAAAATTTTTAAAAAACTTTTTTTTTGGGGGGGGGGAAAAAAAAATTTTTGTTAAAAAATTTCCCTTTAAAAAAAATTTTTTGGTTTAAAAAATTTTTTTTTTTAAAAAAATTTTAAAACAAAAGGGGTTTTTAAAAAATTTTTTTAAAAAAAAAATTTTTTTTCACAAAAAAAAAATTTTTTGGGGGTTAAAAAAGGTTTGGGGGGAATAAAAATTTTTTCCCTTTTTAAAAGGTTTGGGAAAAAAAAAACCCAAAACCAAATTTTTTAAAAAAGGGGGCCCCTTTTTGGGGGGGAAAAAAAATTTTTCCCCTGGGGGAAAAAAAAATTTTTTTGGTTAAAAATTTTGGGGGGGGGGAAAATTTTGGGGGGGAAAAAAATTTTGTGTTTTTTAAAAAAAAAAAGGGGGGGGAAAAAAAAATTTTTTAAAAATTTTGGGCCGGGGAAAAATTTTTTTTCCCCCCTTTTTTTAAAAAATTTTTTTAAAAAAAAAATTTTTTGGGGAAAAAGTTTTTAAAAAAAAAAATTTTAAAAAATTTTAAAATTTGGGGAAAGGGGGGGGGAAAAAAATTTTTTAAAAATTTTTTTTTAAAAAAAAAAAAAAAAAAATTTTTTTAAAAAAAAAAATTTTTTTAAAAAGGGGGCCGTTGGGAGGGAAAAAAAAGGGTTTAAAACCCAAAATTTTTTTGGGAAAAAAAGGGGCCCCCCGGGGTTTTTAAAAAAAAATTTTTTTTTTTTTTAAAAAGGAAAAAAAAAGGGTTTTTAAAAACAAAGGGGGGCCCCCCCCAAAATTTTAAAAAATTTTTTAAAAAAAAAAATTTTAAAAAAATTTGGGGGGGGGGAAAAAAAAATTTTTAAAACAAATTTTTTAAAAAAAAAAAAGGGGTTAAAAAAAATTTTTTTTTGGGGGGGGGTTGGGGGAAAATTTTTTTTGGGGGGGGGGAAAAAAAAGGGGGAAAAAATTTTTGGGGGAAAAAAAAGGGGGGGAAAAAAATTTTGGGAAAAAAAATTTGGGAAAAAAAAAGGGGGGTTTTAAAAAAAAAAAAGGGGGGGGAAACAAAGGTTTTTTTAAAAATTTTAAATGTTTAAAAAAAAATTTTTTAAAACAAAGGGGGGGAAAAAAATTTTTGTTAAACAAGAAAAAATTTTTTTTTTTTGGAAAAAAAAAAAGGGGGCCCCAAAAAAAAAAAAGGGGGGGAAAAAAAGGAAAAGGGGAAATTTTTCCCGGGGGGGAAAAAAAAATTTTTTTAAAAAAATTTTTTGGGGAAAAAAAATTTTTTTTTTAAATTGGGAATTTTTAAAAAGGGTTAGTGAAAAAAAAGGGGGTTTTTTTTAAAAATTTTTTTTTAAAAAGGGGGGTTTTTGGGAAAAAAATTTTTTTAAAAAAATTTTTGGTTTTGGGGGGGACAATTTTGTGTTTTAAAAAGGGGGCCGTTGGGAAAACAAATTTTTTTTAAAAAATTTTTGGGCCCTTTTTAAACAAGTAGTTTAGTTTAAAAAAAAATTTTTTTTTAAAAATTTTTTGGGGTTTTTAAAAAAAGGGGGGGGAAAAAATTTTTTTTAAAAAAAGGGGGGGGTTTTTTAAAATTTTTTTTTCCCCCAAAATTTTTTGGGAAAAAAAGAGTGTTTACAACACGATGTGCACTGTGTGGACACAAGATAGTTTACAACACATGTGCACTGTTGGAAACAAGTATATGTACAACATGATGTGCACTGTGTAACACAGTATTATTTACAACACGAGTGCACTGTGTGAACACAAGTAGTAGTGTACAACATGAGGTGCCTGGTGGACACAGAGTAGTGTTCAACACTATGGGCACTGTGTAACACAGTAGTTAGTACAACATGTGTGCACTTGTGGACACAATAGTTTGTTACAACACTAGGTGCACTGGGAACACAATAGTAGTGTTACAACACTGATGGTCACTGTGTGGAACACAAGTAGTAGTGTTACAACACTGATGGTGCACTGTGGACACAAGTAGTTAAGTGTTACAACACTGTGGGCACTGTGTGGAACACAAGTAGTTATGTACAACACAGTGGTGCACTGTGTGAACACAAGAGTTAGTGTTAAAAACACTGATGGTGCACTGTGTGGAACACAAGTAGTTAGTGTTACAACACTGATGGTGCACTGGTGTGGAACACAAGTAGTTAGTGTTACAACACAGAGGTGCACTGTGTGGAACACAGTAGTTTAGTGTTTCAAACACTGATGGTGCACTGTGTGGAACACAAGTAGTTAGTGTTACAACACTGATGGTGCACTGTGTGGAACACAAGTAGTTAGTGTTACAACACTGATGGTGCACTGTGTGGAACACAAGTAGTTAGTGTTACAACACTGATGGTGCACTGTGTGGAACACAAGTAGTTAGTGTTACAACACTGATGGTGCACTGTGTGGAACACAGTAGTTAGTGTTACAACACTGATGGTGCACTGTGTGGAACACAAGTAGTTAGTGTTACAACACTGATGGTGCACTGTGTGGAACACAAGTAGTTAGTGTTACAAACACTGATGGTGCACTGTGTGGAACACAGTAGTTAGTGTACAAAAACACTGATGGTGCACTGTGGGGAACACATAGTTAGTGTTACAACACTGATGGTGCACTGTGTGAAACACAATAGTTTAGTGTTACAAACACTGATGGTGCACTGTGGGAACACAAGTAGTTAGTGTTACAACACTGATGGTGCACTGTGTGGAACACAAGTAGTTAGTGTTACAACACTGATGGTGCACTGTGTGAACACAAGAGTTATGTTACAACACTGATGGGGCACTGTGTGGAACACAAGTAGTTAGTGTTACAACACTGATGGTGCACTGTGTGAAACAAAAGTAGTTAGTGTTACAACACTGATGGTGCACTGTGTGGAACACAAGTAGTTAGTGTTACAACACTGATGGTGCACTGTGTGGAACACAAGTAGTTAGTGTTACAACACTGATGGTGCACTGTGTGGAACACAAGTAGTTAGTGTTACAACACTGATGGTGCACTGTGTGGGAACACAAGTAGTTAGTGTTACAACACTGATGGTGCACTGTGTGGAACACAAGTAGTTAGTGTTACAACACTGATGGTGCACCGTGTGGGACACAAGTAGTTAGTGTTACAACACGGATGGTGCACCGTGTGGAACACAAGCAGTTAGTGTTACAACACTGATGGTGCACTGTGTGGGACACAAGTAGTTAGTGTTACAACACTGATGGTGCACTGTGTGGAACACAAGTAGTTAGTGTTACAACACTGATGGTGCACTGTGTGGAACACAAGCAGTTAGTGTTACAACACTGATGGTGCACTGTGTGGAACACAAGTAGTTAGTGTTACAACACTGATGGTGCACTGTGTGGAACACAAGTAGTTAGTGTTACAACACTGATGGTGCACTGTGTGGAACACAAGTAGTTAGTGTTACAACACTGATGGTGCACTGTGTGGAACACAAGTAAGTTAGTGTTACAACACTGATGGTGCACTGTGTGGAACACAAGTAGTTAGTGTTACAACACTGATGGTGCACTGTGTGGAACACAAGTAGTGTTACAACACTGATGGTGCACTGTGTGGAACACAAGTAGTTAGTGTTACAACACTGATGGTGCACTGTGTGGAACACAAGTAGTTAGTGTTACAACACTGATGGTGCACTGTGTGGAACACAAGTAGTTAGTGTTACAACACTGATTGTGCACTGTGTGGAACACAAGAAGTTAGTGTTACAACACTGATGGTGCACTGTGTGGAACACAAGTAGTTAGTGTTACAACACTGATGGTGCACTGTGGAACACAAGAGTTAAGTTTTCAACACTGATGGTGCCCCGTGTGGAACACAAGTAGTTTGTGTTACAACACTGAAAGGTGCACTGTGTGAACACAAGTAGTTTTGTGTTACAACACTAGGTGCACTGTGTGAACACAAGTAGTTAAGTTACAACACTGAGGTGCACTTGTGTGGAACACAAGAGTTATGTTTTTAAAAACTGATTGCACTGGTGGAACACAAGTAGTTAGTGTTACAACACTGTGGTGCACTGTGTGGAACACAAGTAGTTAGTGTTACAACACTGATGGTGCACTGTGTGAACACAGGTTTGTTTTGTGTTACAACACTGATGGTGCACTGTGTGGAACACAAGTAGTTAGTGTTTACAACACGATGGTGCACTGTGGAACACAAGGGAGTTAGTGTTACAAACACTGAGGTGCACTGTGTGGAACACAAGTAGTTATTTTTACAACACTGATGGTGCACAGTGGAACCAGTAGTTAG
>NW_026507834.1:0-43797 GCF_026875155.1 Cherax quadricarinatus
ATAAATTTTTTTTTTAACATATAATAACAACATGATTAAACTCCCTCCTTATGTATCCCAAGGTAAAGCAACTTTAATGAAGATCCCAATAACACCCATAGTCCTAAGGTCTGCTGTACTCCACATCACACCAGATGTCATTCTTCTTACGTCTCTTCGCTTTCATTATCACCTGCAAAGCAATAAGTATCATGTAAAAGCTACAGGCTTTATTTATAAATCTTACAGGCAGTTAATCAATATGTCCAAAGTCTCCTGCCTCAGAATTACATTCATAGGAGGGGGGGGCAGTTAGCTATACCCACAGGGTTCATACAGCACCTACAGGAATGGAAACCAATCAGGTATAATTCAGTGATGATCAAGAGCTCTTCAACTCAAGCAATCTTTGAGCACTACTGCTTCACAAAAATATAATCACATCCATATATAAAAATACAAAACCACATCCAACCCATTACCAAAAATAAGTGTCCAAAACAGTTGGAATCCTCTCCAAGATACATTATGTATATCGTACAGCACTGTTTACACTTATAGTATACCACACACTAATCTACCCCTAGCTCACCAAAGCTATTTGTGCCTGGGGATCCACAACAGCAAATCACCTCAAGCCAATAAATCAACAAAAGGCCCGCAGTACAAACAATAACTCGGTCCATTGCTCGACACATATGTATATTAATATGTAAAACAATTCTTTTAACCATAAACATGTGAAAAACTAGTCTTATTCTCATTACCTGTATTCATAATCCAACCCTGATTAAACACTGTTTGCTTGTTCTTGTAATTCCTAAATTTATTGTTTATGAACCCTTTATGTTCATATATAAAAGCAATTAATTAGTTACTGCCACTGTAGTCTTAACTTAGGCATAAGTTTGCCCAAAATGCTCTGCATATAACTATGGGTTATCTACATGCACAGCTAAATGTCACCCATCTCTGTACAAGCATTGTACTGTGCTGAAATAAAATAAAATTTTCCTTATTTTTCTTATTTTTTAACAAATGACCCGTATCCAACCGAGGCAGAGTGACCTAAAAAGAAACAGTAAAGTATAATATATAAAAATAAATATATATATACAGGTTGTGCAATTTTGGTTTACATAACAACAATCTTCTTGCCGAATAAGGCAAGCGAAAATTTGTGTATGCAATAATTTCGCAAAAATCATTCTGAGCATAATGAAAGAAAATATTTCATTGTGTTTGTTTATTAAATTATTGTAAACTTATCTAAAATATATATAGTTGGATTAGGCTAAATTAAATCGTGCTTGTTATAATAAGGTTAGCACCACCTTCTCCTAGCCAGAGACTTCAACATTAACAGTGAGAACTGATTTCATCAACAATAAAACACACTACCATACCAGCAAAACAAAACCAACCAGGCGAGAAAAATACAACCAAAATTGACCATAGCAGGGGACCCTCTTTTTTTGGGCGCACCTTTTCGGAAAAAATTTCGACTTTTCGGCAATTTTT
The DNA here is from genome assembly GCF_026875155.1 of Cherax quadricarinatus. NCBI lineage: Eukaryota > Metazoa > Arthropoda > Malacostraca > Decapoda > Parastacidae > Cherax > Cherax quadricarinatus. The sequence continues at coordinate 1,501 of NW_026507834.1, forward strand.
TTGGGGCAAAATTTGGCCTCGATACGGATTAACCATGTTTTCGCGCCCCGCCACCCATCCCCCCACGCACACAAACCCAGTCTCCCCGCCATTCAGCTCAGTGTGCCATTTTTTACCAACAGTGACCATCACCCCCGCGGTTCATAGTAAAAAATCCATTTTTTTTGTGATTGCAACTGCAAAAAATCACCAGGGGCCCAAAGGGAAAAGCAATCAACCCCTTTAAATAAAGAAATGAGGAACACACAAATTTAAAGAAGGAAATCATTGAAAAATATGAGAGGGGAGGCGTGTTCAGAGCTTGCCGGGATGAGGAAAAACCCCTTTAAAACCATCACTTCGATCGGGCGAAAGGGAAAAAATAAAGTGTGCTGTTGTTGCAAAAGAGGGGATTCTGACAAAAAGGAGATCAAAACCTCGAAGAAGTAGAGGTTATTTTTGGTGGGGTTTCCAAAAAACAGTTAGAGAGATATTTTTTTTTACCGTCGGAAACTGTGAAAAGGCAAGCATTTGAATGACGATCTCGAAAGAAAATGCCTGCAACAAGGGGCAATGTTTTGGTTTTTTTTAAAGGGCCACAAATTTGGGGTTTTGAGAGATTTAAAAGCGAGGGGCATTACGTGATAGCATGTGACTGCCTTTCGAAAAATTTTGCAGCTGAAAATTTTTTGTACAGAAAAAATTAAAACCCCCAACATGTGTTTAATTGTGACAAAACAGGCCTCTTTTGGAAAAAGGAAAAGAGGCCCTACATCACCGAAGAAACGGCCCCCCCAGGACCAACCTATGAAGGATAGCTTCCCTCTCAGTTTTGTAGTAATGCTAGTGGGGTTTTAAAGTGAACCTTTTCTGGTTATCTGAAAACCTAGAATTTTAAAGAAATCAGTGTCGCCAAGAGTAATTTGTGTGTGATGTGGAAGGCTAACAGTAAGGCATGGGTTACAGAGATTTTTTTTCCCAGACGGTTTAATGAAGTGTTTAGCCCCAGTGTGAAAAAATACCCCGGGAAAAATAATTGCCACCAAGTCCCTCCTGGTAAGGAAATGCTCCTGCTCATCCTCCAGACTTAAAAGCAAAAGGGGGAGATTTTTTCCCTCACGGGAAGTTCTTGCCCCCCCTAAACAACTCCTCTCCTCCACCCCAGGGCAACAGGTCACTTAAAACTTCAAAAACTCTCACAAAAGCATGTTTCAAAATGCTTTGAAGTGACCTCAACACTGAATGCCCCTAAGAGATTTTCTGAAAAGATCATTTTAAATCCCCCTTTTCAAAAACCTTTATAGGTAGTCTTGGGGGGGGAGTGACTTCCGGACTTTGAACTCTTTTGGAAAATTTTTTGTGGCCAATTGTTAAAGAGAGGATTTTGAAGGGTTTGGGCGCCCTAAGGACCTACCCTTTTGTGGAAACTTTTTGGGGCTTGGGGGTTCCCCGGGGGTTTTGGGGGACTAGTGAGGAAGTGGGGTTGGTGGAGGCCCAGGAAAGAGCAAACCACGGGCGCAAGAGCTTCATCGAAACAGAAACGATCACAGCCGGGAAAACTGCAGAAGGGAGGAAGAGAGGAGGAAGGTGCCCTTTCAAAGATTAAAAAATTTGTGAAAAGTGGACTGAACGCAAACTTTAGGATGAACTTCACCCGGCAAAGCGTTGCAGGCCGTATTGGCACATTACAATGACAGTGTTGTGTCCCACTTCAGACAAATCTTAAAGAAACCCAGAACAGAGCTCCGGGACAATTTTTTTGTGCGCAGGGCCCCATGGCTCCCAAAGTTGTTCCAGTCCCAGTGTCTTTAAAAAAAAAAAGGAAGAACCCCAAAAGGACTTCATACCTGAAGCCCCAATGGAAGGGAGATTCCCCTTCCAAACAATAGTGTACACCTTCCTCCTACCCCTCCCCCATCTTTCCCTTTACCCGAAATCTTCGTAAAGGTAAGTGTAATGTTATTTTTTTTTTTTAAAAGCATGTATTGTTTCTGATTGTTTTTTAGTAGTAAATTTATTTAATTTGAAAAAATATTTTTTTAATATTTTTGGGGTCCGGAACGGATTAATTTTTTTTTCCCTTATTTTTGGGGAAAATGGTTTCGAGTGTCCCGGAATTTTCGACTTTTTGGCAGGCTCTCTGGGAAAGAATTAAACCCCTTTAGGGTCCAAGGGGCCAAAACTGAAGTGGTGCCCAGTGTCCCCAAAAAATTTTTTAAAAAAAAAAAAAAAAAATTTTTTTCTTTCAGAATTAAAAGATAAAATTTTTGTGAAGGTAATAAACAAAAAAATTTTCGATCAGACTTACCGGGATACGTGCCGGAATTTACCCAAAATGAATGGGTGGTGGCAAAATCGACGATTTCCACATATTGCATTACTTCATTTAAAGTTTTTTTGTAGTTTTTTTTTTTTCTAATTTTTTTCTTTTCCTACAACATTTTGGGGCCTGAGGACCAATACGTATAAATGATATATATAAACTCACTGATTGAACACAATAAAAGCACAAAGTTATTATCAATTATTTTTTACCCTGTTTTTTATTACAATAAACATGCACAAAACGTATAAACAAAAGTTCTATCAATATTTTAAAATTTTACAACACTGGGCATGGTTTTTGAAATGCTGGAGCTTGTGGAACTCCTTTAAACAAGGCACCATGCACAGAGGCACCTTACATTCCTCACACATAAACCGAGTGTCTTTGCGTCTTTGTTGCCGTCGTTTTGTTTGTGCACAGACGATGCATCTCTTCTGAGCAAATTTCTTCTGAGTTGAAGGAAGCTGTATTATGAAATGATCACCTTCCCTCCTCAAACGCTTGGGTATATCCTGAGGAGTTCGAGGACCTTGTTGTATAGCAGGTGTTCTTACCTGGTACTTCATTATGAGTTGTCTGACAACAGACAAACAAAATTCACCATACGGTGGTCTGTTGCCAGTCTTCATTTGGTACATATTATATGCATTGAGCATTGAAATGTCCATGAGATGGAAGAAAAGTTTCATGTACCACTTGTAACTTTTACGAACACAATCAACAAAACCAATCTGCATGTCACATTTGTCAACCAAGCGCATGTTTTGTGTATAATCAATCACTGTCACTGGTTTTCGAATACGTTCATTAGTCACTCGATCAACTTTGCCACTGTCTTGCATTTCATTACGGTGAATGGTTGTCAACAATGTGACATCTCGTTTGTCATGCCACCGTAATGCCATGATGTCATTGGCAGTAAACACCTGCACGTCATCACCACAGCACCTGCGTTGAGCCTGGGCATATGTTTACGATTAGAACGCACTGTGCCACACACATCTGTCTTGTTCACTCGCAAGAAATCACTGAGTAATGGCTTGTGTACCAGTTATCGGTATATAATGTATGCCCCTTACCAAGATAAGGTGCCATCATGTTTCTCACTACGTCACCTGAGATACCCAATAACATCTTGGTATCTTTCAATGTTTACTTCCCGTGTATACAACAATATCCAATACCAGGCCACTGTCACAGTCACAGAGTACAAACAGTTTTATACCAAAGCATTTCCTCTTGCTCGGTATATACTGCTTGAATGACAGCCTACCTTTGAACAAAATCAAAGACTCGTCAATTACAAGATTCTTGAATGGATAAAAGTACATGCTGAACTTTTGTTTGAGATACATAAAAACATTTCTAATCTTGTATAACCTGTCACTTCTGTCAGGCCTGGTTTTGTCAGAGAAGTGCAACATACGTAACAGTAAGATAAACCTGTTCACTGGGATGATTTCACTGAAGACCGGGGTAGAAATTAGCCGATCTGTGGACCAGTATGCTTTTATATTATGCTTATAGACATGAGGCATAAGCATTATTGTTGCAAAAAGCAAATACATTTCTGCAACAGTCGTCTCTTTCCACCGGTGTAGTCTTGACTGTGGTGATATGATCGTATTTGCCATGGTGTACTCAAAATACTTATTACTTTCCCTGACAATAGTTTCCATCAATGGCTGGTCAAAGAATAATTCAAAGAATTCCAGTTCATTTGCAGTGTTTCCAAGGGGAAAATTTATAAATTTCCACTTTGGGGGGGGGGGGCAAAAAAGGGTTGGGGGGGCCCTTGGAACAAATGGGATTTTGCTCCCAAATGCTGGCGGATACTGGCACCATGGGCGGGTTGTGGGTATTTGGGGTTTTGGGTGGGCTGGGGCTGAGCTCTGCTTTGTCCTTGAACGCGGATCACAGCGGGGTCCCAGCCTTTGGGTGAGTCAACCAGGGGCCGTGGCACTACCTCACCACTACCCCATCTACTGATCCCTGGGGTCTATCATCCCAAGTGTAGCCCCCAAATCCCAAATCACTGTCTATCCCTGGTGTGGGCCAGGGATGTATTCCGGGGTGTACTGTGTCCCCTGGGGGGCCGGCATAGGGTACCTACCCCAGTGCAGCGGCGGCGTACTCCGCGCTTTATGGGAATATGATTCCCACTTCACTACTTTCCCAATGATCGTCAAGACAAAAAAAATCACAACCCCTCACTATCACATCATTACTGAAGTCAGAGGCCTGGGCCCCGCGAAAATAATAGTTTTCCTCTTGCTTGAGGGACAACGGACCGTGACTAGGGGGTGGCCCACACCAAGGTAGAAGGTTTTAGGGTCGTCAGGGGGTTTTCCCGCACTATTACGATTCCTGGTCATTCCTTTCTGTCACTAACGATCAAAGCCAAAGAATTCGTCTTCATTTCCACTTCCCTCACTGTCAGAACTAACAGATAGGAAGAGGAGAGTCCCAATTTTCCTTGGAGTGAGTGCTGCCTTGCAATGAGGCATGGTGAACAAGAGTAACTGAGCCGGCGTTCCCACAATGCTATGCGGGCGCCTAGATTTTTTGTTTATGGCGCACACCCACCACGCAGACCCGTTCTCTCACATATAGGCCTATGAGCGTTTTCGCACTAAATTTGACGGCGCTAGAATTTTGGTGTAGATCTACGATTTGGACACTCAACGTGAAGCCGTAGATCTACGGGACGGACCCTGAAAGGGTTAATCACGAAACTCGGGGGTCCACTGTATGGACTAATACACTAGCTCCCCTTAAATCAGGGATAATCAAAGACAGCACTACTGACCACTACCCCACTTTCCTCTTAACAAACATTAGTAAACAACCACTGGAATACAAGGTCTCTTTTAGACTCCATGACGAGGCATCAATAACTAACTTCACAACAGAGCTAGGTACGGCTGACTGGCCTACAGAATTCTCCAGTGCCAATTGTATCAATGATTGGGATAGACATATTTCTTAACAAATTACTTACTTGTCTCATAAAAATGAAACAGATCACGAATAAATGGCTAGGTTGCCCATGGCTAACTAACTGATAAGAAACATCAATATGAACAACAATATAGACAGGGCTTAATAAAGATATTATTAAACACTATGCATCAGTCCTCACCAAACTAATAAGAAAGGCTAAACAATTGTACTACTACAATAGATTCACCAAAACAAGAGGAGATATTAAAAAAACCTGGAAGACACACTCAGATTCTGGGCACCCACAAATTAAAAAAAAAAAAGGATATTGTTCTAACCAAACTACAGCCTACTGATACAATTAACACAATAAATGACTTTTTCTCAAACATAGGATTAAATCTCACCAGTAAAATCCCAGGTACCAATGCCCAAGCTAGTGATTACTTAGACGGGAATTTTCCAACCTCCTCCTATCTTGCACCAACAGAGCCCACAGACGTCACCACGATTATTAAGTCGCTTAAAAATAAATCAGGAAATCTGGCTCAAGTCCCGCCATTATTGTACAAATGAGAGGCTCATGTTCTTTCGCCTGCTACTTCATTGCTCTAACAAATCACTAGAAGCCAGCACTTTCCTGACACTACTCAAGATAGCAAGGGTTACACCAATACACAAAGGTGGTGACTCCACAGATGTAAACAACTAGAGGCCAATATCAAACTTACCATTGCTATCCAAAATCTTTGAGAAACTAGTGCACAAGAGAACATACAGCAGACCCTCGACCAACGCTGACATTGTTAGGCGATAAAATCGCCTAACGATGTGTTTCTGCGTAAAAAAAATTGGCTCGACCAACAGTGAAAAACTCGAGTAACAACATTCATCCCGAACGTGTCCGCCTGTCCGTCCAGAGTGAGTGCGCCTCAGCTGCCCTGCCTTCAGCTAGTGTCCCATTGTTTACAAGCCACTGCGGTCGGTTCCACGTGTACCTGTGATACATTTTGTAATATTCCTGCGTTTTTAGTGCTTGTAACTGATAAATAAGCCACATGGGCCCCAAGAAAGCTTCTAGTGTCAACCCTGTGGTAAAAAGGGTGAAAATTACCTGAAGAAAGAGATAATCTCAAAATATGAGAGTGGAGTATGTGCCTCTGAGCTGGCCAGGTTGAATAACAAACCCCGATCAACCACTGCTACTATCTTGGCCAACAGAAAGGCAATCAATGAAGCTGTTGTTGTGCAAGGTGGAAGTATGTTTTCGAAACAGAGATCGCAAATACTTGTAGATGTTGAGAGACTGTTGTTGTTGTGGATAAACGAAAAACAAATATCAGGAGATAGTATTTATCAATCAATAATATGTGAAAAGGCAAGGCAGTTGCATGACAATTTAATTAAAAAAATGCCTGCAACTAGTGGTGATGTTATTGAATTTAAGGTCAGCAAAAGTTGGTTTGAGAGATTTAAGAATCGTAGTGGCATACACAGTGTGGTAAGGCATGGAGAGGCTGCCAGTTTGGGCAAAAAGGCGGCTGAAAAATATGTGCAGGAATTCAAGGAGTACACAGACACTGAAAAATTAAAACCCCATCAAGTGTTTAATTGTGATGAAACAGCCCCTCAAGGAAGGTTCCTTGATGTTGGTGAGGGGCTCTTGATTTAGGGAATTGGATCTGTGCTCCAGTTCCCCGAATTAAGCCTGAATGCCTTCCACATCCCCCCCTAGGCGCTGTATAATCCTCCGGGTTTAGCGCTTCCCCCTTGATTATAATAATAAAAAATGTGATGAAACAGGCCTGCTTTGGAAGAAAATGCCAAACAGGACCTACATTACACAGAAGGAAAAAGCACTGCCAGGACACAAGCCTATGAAAGACAGGGTAACTCTCATGTTGTGTAGTAATGCTAGTGGGGATTGCAAAGTGAAGTCTCTACTCGTGTATCACTGAAATTCCCAGAGTGTTCAAGAAAAACAATGTCGTCAAGACTAATTTGTGTGTGATGTGGAGAGCAAACAGTAAGGCATGGGTCACTAGGGACATTTTCTATGATTGGTTTTATCATGTGTTTGGCCCCACTGTGAAAAATTACCTCCTGGAAAATAAATTGGACCTCAAGTGCCTCCTGGTATTAGACAGTGCTCCTGCTGATCCTTCAGACTTGCCAGAATGAATTGCAGGGGACTTGAGTTTTATCAACATCAAGTTCTTGCCTCCTAATACCACTCCTCTCCTCCAGCCCATGGACCAGCAGGTCATTTCAAATTTCAAAAAACTGTACACCAAAGCAGTGTTTTAAAAGTGCTTTGAAGTGACCTCAGACACTCCATTGACCCTACGAGACTTTTGGAAAGATCACTTTAGTATCCTCAATTGCATAAACCTTATAGGTAAGGCTTGGGAGGGAGTGACTAACAGGACCTTGAACTCGGCTTGGAGGAAATTATGGCCACAATGTGTACAAGAGAGGGATTTTGGAATCTATTGTGGCAGTGGGGAAGTCCATGGTGTTGGAGGTTAGTGGGGAGGATGTGGAAGAGTTGGTGGAGGACAACGATGAAGAACTAACCACTGATGAGCTGCAAGAGCATCTGCAACAGCAAGAGACCACAACTGAGGAAACTGCTTCAGAGGAGGGGAGAGAGAGATGGAGGAAGTTGCCTTCTTCAACGATTAAGGACATTTGTACAATGTGGACAAAGGTGCAAACCTTTATGGATGAAAATCACCCTGACACAGCTATTGCAAGCCGTGCTGGTGACATTTACAATGACAATGTTGTGGCCCATTTTAGGAAAATCTTAAAGGAACACGAGGTACAGACCTCTATGGACAGATTTTTGATGTGACAGAGGTCCAGTGACTGTCAAGTTGTTCCCAGTGGCATTAAAAAAAGAAAGGAAGTAACCCCAGAAAAGGACTTGGTACCTAAAGTCCTTATGGAAGGGGATTTCCCTTCCAAACAATAATACACCTCCATCTTCCCTCCTCCCATCTCATTACTCATCACTACATCTTCAATAAAGGTAAGTGTCACTTATTCTTCATGTAGTATTTGATTAATTGGATTTCCAATATTTCTTAGAGGGAAAATTAAATCGGCTAACTATAAATTCAGCTAAGGACAAGCTCTCTGGAACGGATTAATATCATTAGCCGAGGGTCCACTGTATTCCTTTATAACAGCACAAAGCACCTTCAACCCCTGCCAACTTGGCTTCAGGGAAGGCAAAAGCACAAACGATGCAATTGTAAAAATACTAGACTTGCTTTACACAACACATGAAAAAAATTAATATCCATTAGGACTCTTTATCGACCTAAGGAAAGCTTTTAATACAGTAGACCACAGCATCCTACTCCACAAACTTGATCATTATGGTATAAGAGGCCACACGCTTACATATTTCAAATCCTACCTTACTAACAGGCATCAATACATCTCTATAAAGGGCACAAGCTCATCAACAAGACCACTGGATACTGGAGTACCACAGGGAGTTGTCCTTGGTCCCCTGCTCTTCCTCTTATACATCAATGATCTTCCTTATGTATCACAACACCTTAAACCTATTCTCTTTGCTGATGATACGACTTCTGTCATCTCCCACCTTAATCTTGCCTCACTCAACACCATTGTTAACGAAGAGCTAGTAAAAATATTGACCTGGATGACTGCTAATAAAATTACACTTAATATTGACAAAACCTACATTATGTTTGGGAACAGAACAGGTGTTGCCCAGCTGAACATTATGATTGACAAAACTTTTATTGCTAAACATAATGACAGCAAATTCCTCTAACACACAAAAAAAGTATCCAAAACAGTTAGGATCCTCTCCAAGATACATTACTACATACCACAATCAGCCCTACTTGCACTATACTATTCACTCATCTATCCCTACCTCACCTATGCTATCTGTGCTTGGGGATCAACAGAAGCAACCTACCTAAAGCCAATAATATCCCAACAAAAAGCTGCAGTAAGAATTTTCATGCAATCCACTACTAGACAACCCCCCCCCCAACTCTTCAAAGACCTAAACTTACTGTACAAGACATTCACACCTACTACTGTGCAACCTACATTTACAGAACTATAAATTCTAATGTTATCCCTGAACTAAAACACTCTTCATAGTTTCATCAAGACCCATAGACACAATACCAGACACAAAAATCTCTATGACATTCCTAGTGTCCAACTAAATCTCTACAAAAAATTTATGTACATAAAAGGGCCTAAAATCTGGAACTCCCTGCCTGAAAACTCTAGAACCGCAGACTCAGCCATCATTTTCAAAACTATCGTTAAAAAACATCTTATCTCCCTAACACATCATCAGCTAACTACATACAGTAGGGCCCCACTTATATGGCGGGTTAGGTTCCAGGCTACCGCCATAAAGCGGAAATCGCCGTAAAGTGGAACACCCTTTTTTCCACTTATAAATGCATACAAATACTAGATAACAAGTTTACACTAAAATATATTAAGTTAGCAATAGAACTAGGCATCAAAAAACAATAAAAAAGTACAATACACACATAGTGCACTCATTACTTACCTTAAAATATTTATAGTCTTAATCTGGGATGAGACAAGTAGTATTTATTGTAAGAAATCAAGTGTGGTATACACAAATAACCCGCACATAAAAGAGAGAAGCTTACGACAACGTTTCGGTCCGACTTGGACCATTGACACAGTCACACTAACAGAGGTGGAGCAGGACGGCTATATATAGGCAGGAAGAGGTGAAGGTGGTGGTGGTGGTGGTAGTGGTAGTGGTAGTAGTAGTAGTAGTAGTAGTAGTATTAGTAGTATTAGTAGTAGTAGTAGTATTAGTAGTATTAGTAGTAGTAGTTTTATAGTAGTAGAAATTAGTAGTAGTAGTATTATTTAATTTAGTAGTAGTAGTATAGTAGTAGTAGTATTAGTATAGTATTAGTAGTAGTAGTATTAGTAAGTAGTAAAAGTAGAATTAGTAGTAGTATTAGTATTAGTATTAGTATAGTAGTAGAGTATAGTAGTAGTAGTAGAAAGTAGTAGTATAGTAATAGTAGTAGAGTAGTAGTATATTAGTAGTAGTATAAGTAGTAGTAGTAGTAGTAGTAGTAAGTAGTAGTAGTAGTAGTAGTAGTATTAGTAGTAGTAGTAGTATAGTAGTACAAGAATTGTATATAATACCGACAGGATGAAATGACACATGTACAACACCCCGGGCATCCCCACCATAGACGTTTCGCCATCCAGCCACCACTGGATGGCGAAACGTCCCACAACAAAGACAACCAGACGCCGCACATGTGTCTTAATTTTCATCAGTAGTTGTAGAGAAGAAGAAGAGGTAGTAGTAGTGGGAGTGGTAGAAGTGGGAAATAAGGGAAAACGAGCCAGTCAAAAACAAAGGAAGGGGAGCACTGCAAGAGAGCTAGAAACCCACAGAGGGAGAGCAAGCGCACCGAGGTGCGTGAAAGGGGAAGTGGTGAAATAAAATAAAGAAGGAACAGAAAAAACGAGACAGGAGAGAGAAAGACAACCCAGAGGAGAAAAGGAGAGAGGAAAGGGAAGAGGAAGAAGAAAAAGAAAAGAAAAGAAAAAGAAGAAGAAGAAGAAGAAGAAGAAGAAGAAGAAGAAGAAGAAGAAGAAAAAAAAATGAGGATTCAGGTTAAGTCACGGGTGTTCTGAAGTTTGGAGCATTTTACAATGTAGTGGGAGAGGAGGGCATCTACAGAGACGAAGCCAGGGCTAAGGTTCATACAAGGAAAGTTGTGTATAAGAGAGGATTCAACTAAACGGCGACTGTTCGAGTTGGAAGTAGGGAAGACAGTTTTAGCAGAAGACCAGTCAATAGGATGGCTATGATCTCTGACATGACAGAAAAGAGCATTGTTAGTGTCGGCAAGCCTAACACTATTTTTGTGCTCCCTAAGTCTGTCAGAAAGAGATCGACCAGTTTCTCCAAAGTATTGAAGAGGACAGGAGGAGCAAGAAATAGAGTAGACACCAGGAACATCTGTAGAGGGAGGAGAGGTATGAACGAGATTAGTGCGAAGAGTGTTAGTCTGGCGGAAGTAAGCTTGATGTCTAAGGGACAGAGAGAATTGTTGAGATTAGAAAGACCGGAAATGTAGGGAAGGCAGAGGATAGAAGAGTTCCCATGAGTAGAGAGTTTGGGAGAGAAGAAATTGCGTTTAGCACGTGAGAGGGCAGAGTCTATGAAATGGGAAGGGTAGCCAAGACGGGAGAACGAATTATGAAGAGTGGAAATTTCTGCTGGAAGGAACTGAGGATCACAGATGCGGAGGGCACGGAGAAAGAGGGAGATAAGAACACTTTTCTTGACAGGGGAAGCATGATAGGAAAAGTAGTGAATGTACATGCCACTGTGCATAGGTTTACGGTAAACGGAAAAGGAAAAACCTGTATCTGAGCAGTGGACATGGACATCAAGGAAAGGAAATAAGGAATTAGATTCCCATTCCACCGCTCAGATACAGGTTTTTTTTTTTTTCTGTTTACCGTAAACCTATGAAAGTGGCATGTACATTCACCTTTTCCTATCATGCCCCCCCTTCAAGAAAATGTTCTTATCTCCCTCTTTCTCCGGCCCTCCGCATCTGGTTTCCCATTCCCTTCAGCGAAATTTCCACTCTTCATAATTCGTTCTCCCGTCTTGGCTACCCTTCCCATTTCATAGACTCTGCCCTCTCACGTGCTAAACGAAATTTTTCTCTCCCAAACTCTCTACTCATGGAATTTTACCCTCTGCCTTTTCCCAAAATTTTCCGGGTTTTAATCTAAACAATTCCTTCCGTCCTTAACTCAAGCTTACCTTTCCCCAGATAACACTCTTCGCACAAAACCGTTCATACCTCCCTCCCTCTCAGATTTTCCTGGTCTACTCATTCGCTCCCCCTGTCCTCTCAAAAATTTGGAGAAACTGGTCGATTCTTTTCGACAGTTTGGGACACAAAATAGTGTTGGTTGCCGACCAACAATGCTCTTTTCTGTCAGTGGGAAGTGTCGGAAGAATTACTTTCTCTACCCCGCACCTTTTTACTAGGGATAAAAAGTTTTTCGTTCGGTTTTTTTAACCCCGGAGGGTTAGCCACCCGGATAACCCAAGAAAGTCGTGCGTACGGGGGACTGCAACTTATTTCCATTGGGGCCCTTTAATCTTGTCCCCCAGGGGCGACCCACCCAGTCAACTAACACCCGGGACCTATTTCTGCTAGGGGGTTAACGGGACAACAGGGGTAAAGGAAACGGCGAAATGTTTCCCCCCCCCGGGAACGAAAAACCCCGGGCCCTCCATGTATGAAGGGGAGCTTTAGGGCCCCCCAGGGCCCTGTAGAAAAATATTTCCTTTGAAGCCTTCACTTTTAGCTAAATTCGACTAACTTGTAACAGTGTAAGAGTATTTGTTTTGTGATTTAATTTTTATAATAATAATAAAAATATTATAAGGAAAAAATTTTACCAAACTCTTACAAATGTACAGAATGAACAAAATGGACACGTATTAATACTTTCTTTTTCGCCGCCCGGTGATCGTCCAAAACCTGTTCATTTTGTTTGTTTTACGCTGTCTGAGCTCGGTGATCATTAAATTTTGTATATTACGTTAATTAACTTTTTCTTTTACCCATCCGTGATTTTTTTTTCAAAAATTTATAAAAAACACGTTTAGTAAGTAAGTAAGTAAGTAAAAAAATTTATTCAGGTATACACAAATACATTTTACATAAAATTAAATACTACAGATATGTGTGGAACCTAGGAAACCCAAAAAAGTAGACAGAGTGACTTATTTCCTTTTGGGGGCCCTTTTTTCCCTATTATTATACTATAAAGGTTAAAATATTTTCTTATTATTCTACAATAAAAGATAAATCTTATTTCATACAAAAAAAAGACTTTACTACACGGGGTCATTAACCTTTGAGGGTCGACAGGCCCTCTCCGAAACTCGTTTCGGGTCGGCCAAATTTAAAAAAAAAAAAAAAAAATTTCTTTGAAAAGATAGAGAATCTTTCCCGATCATAACGACCCCAAAAATTTTGAAATAGTTAAAAAAACTTACGGGAATTATGCTCCCAAAAGTTAGCGGTCTCGGCGTTGTTTACGCATCGGCGATTTTCCCCCCTTTGGGGCCCCATTTTCGGCCAATTTCACTGTATAGTCGACAAAAAAACATGAACTTTCGCTGAACTCCATTTTTTCTATCAAAGGGTGCAAAAACCCCCATTTATAAATTCAACATCGACAGTGGTCAGAATTTAGCAATTTTCCCAATTTAACCAAATTTCAAAAGATGCCAATTTGGGGAAAAATAGGGTCCAAAATAAACAAAAAAGACATTCGGGACTAAATGACTTTTCCCTCATCATTGTACGTCTCAAGCCCCTTTATATTCTTTTGCTTTCCACTTTAAATTTTATTTCCAAAAAATATAAGATTTATGTTATGGATACTGCATTAGTGTAAAAAATGATAAAATATTTTTGGTTTGCACTTGGAAAGAATTTGACTACCAGTTGGTGTTTTGCACGCTTGGCACGATTTGTTTTATTTTTGAAGTTTGGTAAAAATCAAAACATTTCTGTTTTTGAGCTCAATTTAAAGGCACCTTTCTTTGTAAAACCAGTAAATCATCTCAATTTCAGTAATATGTTTTCCATTCATAAAAGAGACCAAGAAAACTGAATAAACAATAAATCCTACAAAAAAATACACTGAAAAGTCATAGGTGTGTTACACGACCTATGATTTCTGCACTTCCTCCCCAACGGTTTATAGCCCCCTTTCTCAGCAGTATGCCGTATTCTATTAAAGATTGAGGGATGACCACTTCGACTAAGGTTAGGGACTGATTACCTCATATCCTCTGTTTTAAAGATTCTCCTTTGTTGGACTGATGAACCCCGTGTGGCAAAAAACTTTTTCCCTCAATAAAGATACCCAAGAGTTGCCAGTGTCAAATTTATAGGTCTTAGACAGGGATGTGTAATGTCCCAGGTTGTTTAATTTTTTATTAGGGGGTTGAAAAGGAAAAGTAAATGCTAGGGTGTTGGGAGAGGGGGGGGTTAAAATTTTTGGGGAATCAAATTAAAAATGGGAATTGACACGTTCTTTTTGTGTGTACTGTGTTATGGGGATTTAAAGAAAAATTGCAAAAAAATTTGTGGTGGTTTTGGGGAAAGTGTTAAGGTAGAAGGTTGAAAGTGAAAAAAAAGAAAAAAGAGTAAGGGGTGAGGGTATCAAAAGATTTAGATAAAGAAAAAATTTGGGTATCAAATTGGGGAGCAGGAGTATGGAAGGGGAATGTTTTGGTATTGGGAGTTGAGTGTCGGGGATGGATTTATGAAGGAGAGGTTAATCATAGAATTGAGAGGGAAAAAAGGTGATGGTCGTTGGGTATATGTGGGGTCAAAAAACTTATTATGGAGGAAAGAAGGGAATGTATGAAAATTAGTGTACCAACACTCTTATTGGGTTTTGAAGCTTGGGTGGTAAATGCAGCAGCGAAGAGACGGGTTTGGAAAAGGGGCGGAGAGTCTGTTTAGGGCAATGGTGGGGGAAATATTTTGAGAAAATTCGGAGTGTGGAAATTGGAGAAGGGTGGGGTTAAAAAAAGTTTTGTCGAGGGCAGAAGAGGGGTTTTTGAGGTGGTTTTGGTATTTAGAGAGAAAAATCAAAGTAGAATGCATGGAAAGCTATAAATCTAAGGGGAAGGAAGGGGGGAGGGGTCTCCTCGAAAGAGTTGGAGGAGGGGGTAAAAGGGGGTTTTGTGGGCGAGGGGGGTTGGACTTCCCGCAAGGTTGCGTGAGCGTGTTAGATTTGGGGTGAATGGGACGAATGGTACTTGGGGCCTGCGATTGTTGGAGTGTGAGCCGGGGAATTTTTTAGGAAGGGATTCAGGAAACGTGTTATTTTCATTTAGTCGGATTGAGTCCTGGAAATGGGAAAGTACAAGCCTGCCTTTAAAGGGGGGTTTGGGATATTGGCAGTTTGGAGGGATATGTTGTGTTTTTTAACTTTTTTGCCCCCTAAACTGTTGTATTTGGACCCTTTCAAAAGCGTGATAATGGTGAGTGGGTGAAAAATGTTGAAAAAATGATGAAAATATTTTCTTTTTTTGGGGGTTTTTTTTTTTTTTGGGTCACCCCGCCTCGGTGGGAGATGGGACTTGTTGAAAAAAAAAAAAAAAATTTCAGCTGCTTTGTGGGGCTGAACTGGGAGCCTCACCATGCCTAATCCAAATTTGTATGCCACACAAACTTAATCTTTCAAACCAACCTTTGTGGCCTTAAATTCACTCCATACCCCTGTTGCAGGGAATTTCTTTCCAATCGTCATGCAATGCCCCGCCTTTTTTACAAATGATCGTTGAGAGTTTCTATCCTGCTATCTGTTTTTTATTTTCCCCCCAATCTTCAACATTTTTTAACACTTGCGGTTGCTGTTTGTAATCACAGTTACACCTTTTTCAAGAACAGCTTTCCCTTTATTGCCCTTTTCCTGTCACTATAGTAGGATGGTTGTTTGGGGGTTTTTATACAACCCGACCAGCTCCAATACCGCACTCCACTTTCTATTTTGCAATTATCTCTTCTTTCAGTGTCATTAGCACCCTTGGTCTTTAAGGGTTGGCACTAGAGCTTTCTTGGGGTCCTGGTGATTATTTTACAGAAAAAAGCACCAAAAACAGTGATAAAAGGATAATATGGGGAAAGTACCCAAAAGTACCTTGATGCACCCACTGGCTGGCTTTTAAAACTGGTACAACGGGGGAAATTCAGGTACCAAAAGGGGACAGTCTCGTACGAATTATGCATACCCGGGTTTTGTAAGGGAACTGATGCAAATTTTTGGCGATATAAAAGATCGGTTACCGGTTTTTTCGGGTACCGATAGCATGCGAACCCGGGGGCCCACTTTTAAACCCCGACCAGTTGTTTTTGTTTAAATTTTTTTATTATGTACCCCTACCCTCCGTGGGCATAGTACCCCCCATCCCCGTGGGTGGTGTCAAAAGATTAGAGGTACATAATTGGTCCAGGGACTGGACTCCAAAGTTTTGATAGCTGAGCAAGTTACAAAGGTAATGACCAAGTTACAATGGTAATGAGCTCCAGGTAGAGCTAGTCACACTCATGACTAATTACAAAGGTAATGAATCATAAACACATTAATACATGGTTACAATCATGAACAAATTACAGAGTAATGAGCAATTATAAAACATTCTAGGGAATGCATGCATTGCCCCAACAACAGATGTTGCCAGGTGCCTGTCCCTCCTCGGCAAGACAGCCACTGCAAACAGCAGCAGGTTGTGCCAGGAACTACTGCTTGCAGGAGCACCATCAACCATTTCCAAGAGGTCCAGCTGGACTGGACTGGACTGAGATTTTTACGTTGGACTGCATGCAGCCGGCAGTTACAGCCTGGGTGATCTGGCCCTGATCCACCACGAGGCCTGGTCATAGACTGGGCTGGGTTGCAGGGGCATTGACCCCCAGAACATCCTCCAGGCATACAGCTGACCATCTGATAACTGTTACGTTCCTGAAAACTGTGTATAATAAAAAATGCGTGTATGCTGAACTGCAGAACATATAGTCAAAATAGGGTTATGTACATTATATCCCAAAAAAAGCCAACCAAATTTTTTATGGGTCTCCAAATTGTGAAAAAATACGATAATATAATTGTAGATCAATGTGGTCATGCAAGTCTGTCAAAGATGCTGCAACCACATCTGCTAGCAGACAGAGGTATCTTATTCTTTGGCTGTACTACTCATTGCAAGTGTGGGGGTTACAAAGGTGGGAGTTATAAAGTTGGTTATTATAAATGAGGGGGACTGGGGGTTAGTGGTTGGGGTGTACAGAAAAAGGGTTAATGCAGTTGGGGCAAGAGGGTTTGGAGTGAGGGTAAGGGACCAAGGGATGGGAATTGGGGGAAAACTGTTGTGTGAGGTAGACAACAAAAACAGCAGAGGGGTGGGAACTGGAGACTGGTGTTGGGAGATGGAGGATGCTGGGTAGTGGAGGGGTTTGAGAGTGGAAACTGGATACAACAAGGCAGTGATGATGACGACTGGGTGAGTGGCAGTGTCAGTGGTCTGATGTGTGATGGGTGACTAGGAGTGTGTGTGTATGTGCAGTAGGTGTGGGCAGTAATTAGGGTGGTGGGTAACTATTTTGGTGTTTAGATGGCATGTTAGCATATGAAGGCTGTGAAAGCATGCATAAGGTGTAGGCAAGGGCCTGTATGAGTTAGTTGTGGGGAAGTGATACAAGTGAAAGTATGGATAAGGTGTGGGGTTGAGGCCATGTGGGCTTGAAGCTTTGGGGGAATGATGTGGGTGAAAGGTGTGATTGTCAGTGGCCCAGTGTGGGTTGTGATTGGAAGATGTGTGACTAGGTGGGCGAGTGGCTGGAGGTACATGATAGTAGTTTGGGAGCTTGGATGGGGGAGGTTAGAAGAAGGGAAACTGTGGGAGATGGGTGAAGGCAAGGGACTGCAGTGGGATACACAGCGAGGCTCAAGGTTCCCTTCACGTGCGTTTAATACTATACCTAGTGCTACATTCATATACATCCAGTCCCATACCTCAGTTACGTACACCTTGGCTCACACCTACTGGTCATTCAACCTTTCCCTTCCCCTCTCCCCATGGCCACATGTTCTCACTGCACACCAAGCAACCTTGCCCATACTGCCAACAACCCACACCCATACTGCCAACAACCCACACCCATACCACCTGCCCCTATAATTTCCCCAAGGCCAGATGCCTTCACACATACCATGCCTCTAACCAAGTCCTCCCTTCTCCCACCCACACTACCCATCCGTGTAATTCTACCACAGTCACATGCTTTCACCCATACCATGCCTCCAACCCACTCCTGCCTCCTCCCAATACCACCTGCCCCTATAAAGCATAGATAAGGTGTAGGTAGTAGGTTGGTAGACAGCAACCACCCAGGGAGGTACTACCGTCCTGCCAAGTGAGTGTAAAACGAAAGCCTGTGATTGTTTTACATGATGGTAGGATTGCTGATGTCTTTTGTCTGTCTCATAAATATGCAAGATTACAGGCATGTCTTGCTACTTCTACTTACACTTAGGTCACACTACACATACATATACACATTTATTTATACACACTCATCTGAGTTTTCTTTGATTTTATCTTAATAGTTCTTGGTCTTATTAATTTTCCTTTTATATCCATGGGGAAGTGGAATAAGAATCTTACCTTCGTAAGCCATGCGTGTTGTAAAAGTCAACTAAAATGCCGGGAACAATGGGCTAGTAACCCCTTTTCCTGTAAAGATTACTAAAAAGAATAAGAAGAAAATTGTCAAAGTGGGAAGTTGAATGTGGCATGGATGTTGTGCAGATGATAAGAAAGAGATGATTGTGGTGTTATGAATGAGAAGAAGTGGATGCCCTGGCTTTAAGTGAAACAAAGCTGAAGGGGGGGGGAGAGTTTCGTGGAGAGGAATAAATGGGATTAGGTCAGGGGTTTCAAATAGAGTTAGAGCTAAAGAAGGAGTAGCAATAATTGTTGAAGGATAAGCTATGGCAGGAAAAGAGGGACTATAAATGTATTAATTCAAGGATTATGTGGAGTAAAATAAAGATTGGATGTGAAAAGTGGGTTATAAAAAGCGTGTATGCACCTGGAGAAGAGAGAGTGTAGAGGAGAGAGAGAGATTTTGGGAAATGTTGAGTGAATGCGTGGGGAGTTTGAATCAAGTGTGAGAGTAATGGTGGTTGGGGATTTCAATGCTAAAGTGGGTAAAATGTTATGGGGGGAAAGTAGTAGGAAATTTGGGGTGCCGGGGGTAAATGTAAATGGGGAGCCTTTAATTGAGCTAGTGTAGAAAGAAATTTGGTAATAAGTAATACATATTTTAGAAAAAGAGGATAAATAAATATACAAGGTATGATGTAGCACGTAACGAAAGTAGTTTATTAGATTATGTATTGGTGGATAAAAGGTTGATGGGTAGGCCCCAGGATGTACATGTTTATTAGAGGGGCAAATGATATATCGGATCATTATTTAGTTGTAGCTACAGTTAGAGAAAGAGGTAGATGGGAAATGAGGAAGGTGGCAACAACAAGTAAGGGGGAGGGGGGAAAGTGTATAAACTAAGGGAGGAGGAATTTTCGGGTGAGATATAAGGACTATTGGCAGAAAGGTGGGATAGTGCAAAGATGAGTAATGGGGGGGTTCAAGAGGGTTGGAATAGTTTTAAAAATGCAGTATTAGAATGTGGGGCAGAATTTTTGTGGTTATAGGAGGGTGGGTGCAGGAGGAAAGGGGGAGTGATTGGTGGAATGATGAAGTAAAGGGTGTGATAAGAGAGAAAAAAGGTAGCTTATGAGAGGTTTTTACAAAGCAGAAGTGTTATAAGAAGAGCAGAATATATGGAGAGTAAAAAAAAGGGTAAAGAGAGTGGTGAGAGAGTGCAAAAGGAGAGCAGATGATAGAATGGGAAGGCACTGTCAAGAAATTTTAATGAAAATAAAAAAAAAATTTTGGAGTGAGTTAAACAAGTTAAGAAAGCCAAGGGAAAATATGGATTTGCATTTTAAAAACAGAGTAGGGGAGTTAGTGGGGGAGGAGGTATTAGGTAGATGGCGAGAATATTTTGAGGAACTTTTAAATGTTAAGGAAAAAAACAGAGGCAGTAATTTCATGCACTGGTCAGGGAGGTATACCATTTTTTAGGAGTGAAGAAGAGCAGAATGTAAGTGGGGGGGAAAGGTACGTGAGGCATTACGTAAAATGAAAAGGGGTAAGCAGCTGGAACTGATGGGATCATGAAGAAATGTTAAAAGCAGGGGGGGATATAGTGTTGGAGTGGTTGGTATTTTTTTGTTCAATAAATGTATGAAAGAGGGGAAGGTCCTAGGGATTGGCGGAGAGCATGTATAGTCCCTTTATAAAGGGAAAGGGGACAAAAGAGACTGTAAAAATTATAGAGGAATAAGCTTACTGAGTATACCAGGAAAAGTGTACGGTAGGGTTATAATTGAAAGAAATAGAGGTAAGACAGAATGTAGGATTGCGGATGAGCAAGGAGGTTTCAGAGTGGGTAGGGGTGTGTAGATCAAGTGTTTACATTGAAGCATATATGTGAACAGTATTTGATAAAGGGTAGGGAAATTTTTTTTTGCATTTATGGATTTAGAAAAGGCATATGATAGAGTGGATAGAGGGCAATGTGGAGATGGGTTTCAAGTATATGGAATAGGTGGTAAGTTATTAAATGCTGTAAAGAGTTTTTATGAGGATAGTGGGCCAAAGGTTAAAGGGGGTGTAGAAGAGAGGGGGACTATTTCCCGGTAAAAGTAGGTCTTAGACAGGTATGTGTAATGTCACCATGGTTGTTTAATATATTTATAGATGGGGTTGTAAAGGAAGTAAATGTAGGGTGTTTCGGGAGAGGGTGGGATTAAATTTGGGGAATCAAATTCAAAATGGGAATTTACACAGTTACTTTTGCTGTGAACTGTCTTACGGGGATTCTAAAGAAAATTGCAAAAGGTTAGTTGGATGGTTGGGAATGTGTGTAGGTAGAAGCTGAAAGGAACATAGAAAAGAGTAAGGTGATGAGGGTGTCAAAAGATTTAGATAAAGAAAAATTGGGTATCAAATTGGGAGGAGGGTATGGAAAAGGTGAATGTTTTCAGAAACTTGGGAGTTGACGTTTTCGGCGGATGGATTATTGAAGGATGAGGTTAATCATAGAATTGATGAGGAAAAAGGTGAGGGTGATTGAGGTATATGTGGATCAAAAAAAAAGTTATCTATGGAGGCAAAGAAGGGGAATGTATGAAAGTATAGTAGTACCAACACTTTTATATGGGTGTGAAGCTTGGTTTGGTTTAAAAGCAGCACGAGGAGACGGTTGGGAGGCAGTGGAGATGTCCTGTTTAAGGGCAATGTGTGGTGTAAAATATTATGCAGAAAATTCGGAGTGTGGAAATTAGGAGAAGGTGTGGAGTTAATAAAAGTATTAGTCAGAGGGCAGAAGAGGGGTTGTTGAGTGGTTTTGGGCATTTAGAGAGAATGGTCAAAGTAGAATGACATGGAAAACATATAAATCTATAGGGGAAGGAAGGCGGGGTAGGGGTCGTCCTCGAAACGGTTGGAGAGAGGGGGTAAGGAGGTTTCGTGGGCGAGGGGCTTGGACTTTCCTAGCAAGCGTGCGTTGAGGGCGTGTTAGATAGAAGTGAATGGAGACGAATGGGACTTGGGACCTGACGATCTGTTGGAGTGTGAGCAGGGTAATATTTAGTGAAGGGATTCAGGGAAACCCGGGTTTTTGTCATATAGTCGGACTTGAGTCCTGGAAATGGGAAGTACAATGCCTGCACTTTCAAGGAGGGGTTTGGGATATTGGCAGTTTGGAGAGATATGTTGTGTATCTTTATATGTGTATGCTTCTAGACTGTGTATTCTGAGCACCTCTGCAAAAACAGTGATAATGTGCGAGTGTGGTGAAAGTGTTGAATGATGATGAAAGTATTTTCTTTTTGGGGATTTTCTTTCTTTTTTGGGTCACCCTGCCTCGGTGGGAGACGGCCGACTTGTTGGAAAAAAAAAAAAAAAAAAGGTGTGAAAGTGGAGGCATTGTGGGCTTGAACCTGGGCAGTGGTGTGAGTGAAAGGTGATTGTCGGGGGCCCAGTATGTGTAGTCATGCGGGTAGTGATTGGATGATGGGCGACTAGGTGGGAAAGTGTACTTTTGGTGGCATAGGCAGAAATGAGGGTGGAGCGTGACTGGGTAATTAGGTATGTTGACAGGATATTAGGGTGAAAGGTCAGGAAAGGTGTGGGCAGGAGATCATGAGGAAACATGGCTGTGGAAACTTATGAGGTGGTCGACTCTGGAAATCACTGCTGACACAGATAATGTAATATTAACACCCTACCCTCACAAGTTCCCATGGTTCAATTCTTTGGAAAATGTAACTGGGAAAAAGGACCAATGGGTCTCACTCCCATGTGCACAAATTGGAACAAACTTACTTGAAGTGCAGTCTGTGCTGGCTAGAATTCTGCTCTGAGACTGCCCTGGCTAGCTGAACCTCTACGAGACTTCCTATTCCATTGCCATGTGCAAGGAGAAATGGTACCTGTAATCAATAATGTGTTAGTAACTCTAGCATACAGCCTAGGAGCCCTATATTTTCTGGAGTTTCCCCAACTAGCAGCAATATATGACTGAGAAGTTTACTAGCTTATGGAACCAGGTACATGAGTAATATTAAATCATTCAAGCTTTAGTGACCTACCCTAAGGTGGGATCTTGCCCCTACACACAGCCCATAAGCTAAATTATCACAATCTACTTCACAATAATTCAGTGGCCACCTAGTAATCGAGCTGAATACAAAGGGTGGTAATCTCATGGATAGGGTCTGCCGTAGAGACGAAGTATCCTTTGTACTTTGGGAATGCCTCCATCATTGGTTTCACTGGTCGCCAAACACGAGTATGTATTTCATAGGGGCGAGTGGGTGTCTGGGCTCTGAGCTTTCCAGAGCTGTTCCTCGCTCAACCCCAGCTTAGACCAGAAGCATGAGCTATGTGCTCTGCTAGCCTTGGTGCTCTGAAGAATTTCCAACTACCCTCAATCACTCCTAATATCGCTACCTAATACAACATCCTAATATTAATGTTTTAGGCTACTTTAATAATCTATTATTTAATAATGATTCAACCCTCCTTAATTTATTCCTAAGGCCCAAATTTATCAAAATACTGTGGACCCTCAACCAACGCTGGCATCTTTAGGCGTTAAAATCGCCTAATGATGCATTTCTGCGTAAAATAATTGGCTTGACCAACGGTGAAAAACTCGGGTAACAACATTTGTCCCAAAAGTGTCGCCTGTCCATCCAGGGTGAGCGCGCCTCAGCTGCCCTGCCTTCAGCTAGTGTCCCATTGTTTACAAGCCACTGCGGTCGGTTCCACGTGCACCTGTGATACATTTTGTATTATTCCAGTGTTTTTAGTGCTTGTAACTGCTAAATAAGCCACCATAGGCCCCAAGAAAGCTTCTAGTGCCAACCCTGTGGTAAAAAGGGCGAGAATTACAACTGAACTGAAGAAAGAGATAATTTCAAAATACGAGAGTGGAGTACGTGCCTCTGAGCTGGCCAGGTTGTATAACAAACCCCAATCAACCATCGCTACTATCTTGGCCAACAGAAAGGCAATCAAGGAAGCTGTTGTTGCAAAAGGTGAAAGTATGTTTTCGAAACAGAGATCGCAAATACTCGATGTTGAGAGACTGTTGTTGTCATGGATAAACGAAAAACAAATATCAGGAGATAGTATTTCTCAATCAATAATATGTGAAAAGGCAAGGCAGTTGCATGACAATTTACTTAAAAAAATGCCTGCAACTAGTGGTGATGTTATTGAATTTAAGGCAAGCAAAGGTTGGTTTGAGAGATTTAAGAATCGTAGTGGCATACACAGTGTGGTAAGGCATGGAGAGGCTGCCAGTTAGGACAAACAAGAAAAACAATGTCTTCAAGGCTAATTTTGTGTGATGTGGAGGGCAAACAGTAAGGCATGGGTCACTAGGGACATTTTCTTTGAT
This sequence comes from Cherax quadricarinatus, assembly GCF_026875155.1. NCBI lineage: Eukaryota > Metazoa > Arthropoda > Malacostraca > Decapoda > Parastacidae > Cherax > Cherax quadricarinatus. The sequence goes on from NW_026507834.1 coordinate 25,417, forward strand.
TGGTTTTATCGTGTTTGGCCCACTGTGAAAAATTACCTCCTGGAAAATAAATTGGACCTCAAGTGCCTCCTGGTATTAGACAGTGCTCCTGATCATCCTTCAGAATTGCCAGAACGAAATGCAGGGGACTTGAGTTTTATCAACATCAAGTTCTTGCCTCCTAATACCACTCCTCTCCTCCAGCCCATGGACCAGCAGGTCATTTCAAATTTCAAAAAACTGTACACCAAAGCAGTGTTTCAAAAGTGCTTTGAAGTGACCTCAGACACTCAAATGACCCTAAGAGACTTTTGGAAAGATCACTTTAGTACCCTCAATTGCATAAACCTCATAGGTAAGGCTTGGGAGGCAGTGACTAACAGGACCTTGAACTCTGCTTGGAGGAAATTATGGCCACAATGTGTACAAGAGAGGGATTTTGAAGGGTTTGGGGCTAACCCTGAGGAACCTATGCCAGTTGATGCCAGACGATGCACCATCCCCCCAATGAAAAGCAGGGGTGTCACTAGCACGTTAAGAGACCATACAATAAGTGTCAGGGGCCCGAGACTGTTCAACTGCCTCCCAGCACACATAAGGGGGATTACCAACAGACCCCTGGCAGTCTTCAAGCTGGCACTGGACAAGCACCTAAAGTCAGTTCCGGATCAGCCGGGCTGTGGCTTCGTATGTTGGTTTGCGTGCAGCCAGCACGCAACAGCCTGGTTGATCAGGCTCTGACCACCAGGAGGCCCTGGTCACGACCGGGCCGCGGGGCGTTGACCCCCGGAACTCTCTCCAGGTAAACTCCAGTTGTGGAATCTATTGTGGCATTGGGGAAGTCCAAGGGGTTGGAGGTTAGTGGGGAGGATGTGGAAGAGTTGGTGGAGGACGACGATGAAGAACTAACCACTGATGAGCTGCAAGAGCATCTTCAACATCAAGAGACCACAACTGAGGAAATTGTTTCAGAGGAGGGGAGAGAGAGATGGAGGAAGTTGCCTTCTTCAATGATTAAGGACATTTGTACAATGTGGACAAAGGTGCAAACCTTTATGGATGAAAATCACCCTGACACAGCTATTGCAAGCCGCTGGTGACTTTTACAATGACAATGTTGTGGCCCATTTTAGGAAAATCTTAAAGGAATGCCAGGTACAGAGCTCTATGGACAGACTTTTGGTGTGACTTTTGAACCTCTGTCCAGTGACTGTCAAGTTGTTCCCAGTGGCATTAAAAAAAGAAGGAAAGTAACCACGGAAAAGGACTTGGTACCTAAAGTCCTTACGAAAGGGGATTCCCTTTCTAAAACAAATACACCTCCATCCCCCCCTCCTCCCATCTAATCACTCACCAAGAAATCTTCTTCATTTAGTATTTATTGTGCATATATCCTTGTTTTTCTGTGTAGGAAAATGTACGTATATTTCATGTGAAAAAAAAAATTTCATACTTTTGGGTGTCTGGAACGGATTAATTGGATTTCCATTATTTATGGGGAAAATTAAATCGGCTAACGATAAATTCAGCTAAGGACAAGCTCTCTGGAACGGATTAATATTGTTGGTCGAGGGTCCATTGTACCATGCCTAACTTACATTTTTGTTACGAGTTCTTCAGGGAGGTTCATTATGCCAAGTATGGGTTTGGTATGGCTCTATAAATGCAATGTAGATACAACACTAGTATATACAAGATGGTGGTGGGACTTCTGTGCCAGCCTTCGTCGGGTGTGGACATCTCTCTCTCTCACCTGAATGTCAGTGATAAATTTCCCCCATTCTCTCTGGGATGCTTGTCCTCATCTATTTTGCCAGCCAGGCACTCTACAGGAGGGGCACCTGTTCATCGGCTTACTTTTATCCAGTTCCATTTTTTCCACTCTGAGGAAAATTCTTTATTGGTCTTTGGTGTGAAGCCGGTTACTGAACTCAGGTTGGGGGTGTGGGCATCCCTCTCTGCTGGGGCTTGGCAAGGGGGTCCACCGGATCTAATTAAAAACTTCAAGTTTCTATCTCTGTTTACAAAGGAACTTTTTTTCCTTTTCTCTCATCGTCCAGCTGTGGGCAACAGATCTTCCTAGTACCATCAAGAAACCAGGCTCAATATGGCTTATGCTGCCAGTGGCCCTGATAAACCCAACAAAGAATGAAGAAAACCGACAAAGGAGATTTGGGAACTCCATAAATTTCCTCGGTGACTGTGGGAACTCGTGAGATGCCCACTCTGGCAATCACTGCTGACACACAAGTCCCATCCTTACAAGTGATCCTTGAGATTCACTTCTTTTTATAATACACAAAACAATGCTGGAAATTCCTGTCTGCATGCACAAACTAGACTATATTAATTAGACATCCCCTGACACTACCAAGCAATCTAGACTTCTATGGGCTCTCTCTCATTTCAAGACACAATGTGCACAGAAGGACTGATTCTGCAAATATTCAAATCAAATCAAATCAAAGTTTATTCTCTATAAGGATTACAGTGCGGGGTTTACAGATTTTGGTTATTGTGTAGTTTACATGTAATAAAATACTAATTACAGAGGGGGCCACTAGAACACCTAGCATGGCTAGGCATTTCGAGCAAACTTAGAATAATTCTTAACCCTAAATTATTATAAATTGTGGAGTAAGTTGACTAAATACTAAGTGACTAAATACTAGTTTGTGAGTTTAGCAATGTGAATGCTTTTGTTTTGGCACAATACATAGTTTCTATATTGGAGTATCACAGGCAAACTTATGACTAGTTAGGAGTCATTATTATAAGATTAAGATACGTATTTCTGTGTTTATAGTCAAATGGGCGAGTGAAAGTGTGAACCACCAGGTGGTTTTTATGTAGTTATCAGGGAGATAAGATGTTTTCTAATGGTAATTTTGAAGATGATGAATGTATCTGCAGTTCTAGAGTTTCCAGGTAGGGTGTTCCAGATTTTAGGGCCTTTGACATACATTGAATTTTTGTAAAGGTTTAGTCTGACACAGGGAATGTCGTAGAGATGTCTGTGTCTGGTGTTATGCCTGTGGGTCCTGTCACAACTATCAAGAAAGCATTTTAGGTCAAGGTTAATATTGGAATTTAGGGTCCTGTATATGTAGATTGCACAGTAGTAAGTGTGGATGTTCTGAACAGGGAGTAAGTTTAGATCTATGAAGAGTGGGGGGGGGTGTTGCCAAGGATGGGATTTAGTGATTATTCTTACTGTGGCCTTTTGTTGAGTTATTATTGGCTTTAGGTGTGTTGCTGCAGTTGATCCCCAAGCACAAATAGCATAGGTGAGGTATGGATAAATGAGTGAATGGTATAGTGTGAAAAGGGCATTTTGCGGCACGTAGTATCGTATCTTGGAGAGGATCCCAACTGTTTTGGATACTTTTTTTGATATGTGTTGGATATGGGTGCTGAAATTCAGGTTGTTGTTGAGGTATAGGCCTAGGAATTTGCTCTCATTTTGTCTGGCAATTAGAGTGCTGTCGATCTTAATGTTAAGTTGTGCAGCACCTGCTCTGCTACCAAACATAATATAGTAGGTTTTGTCAGCGTTAAGTGCAAGTTTACTGGCTGTCATCCAGGCTGATATTTTGAGCAGCTCCTCATTAACAATGGTGTTGAGGGTCGCAAGATTAGGGTGAGAGGTGATATAAGTTGTGTTGTCAGCAAAGAGAATGGGTTTCAGGTGTTGGGATACGTTTGGAAGATCATTGATGTAAATGAGGAAGAGCAGGGGTACAAGGACACTTCCCTGTGGAACTCCAGTATTAAGTGGCTGTGTTGTTGATGCTGTTTACCTGGAGTTTACCTGGAGAGAGTTTCGGGGGTCAACGCCCCCGCGGCCTGGTCTGTGACAGTCTGTGTCTTTAATGGTGACATACTGATACCTATTAGTAAGGTAGGATTTGAAATATGCAAGCGCATGGCCTCTTTTACCATAATGATCAAGTTTGTGGAGTAGGATGCCGTGGTCTGTGTCAAAAGCTTTTCTTAGGTCAATAAAAATTCCATGCGGATATTCCTTATTTTCCAATGCTGTGTAAAGCAGATCTAGCATTTTTACATTTGCATCATTAGTGCTTTTATTTTTCCTGAATCCAAATTGGCAGGGGTTGAGTATGTTTTGTGCCGTTATAAATGAATACGGTCTCCTGTGCACGAGTTTCTCAAAGATTTTGGATAGCAATGGCAAGTTTGATATTGGCCTATAGTTGTTTACATCTGTAGGGTCACCTCCTTTATGTATTGGTGTAACCCTTGCTGTCTTGAGTAGTTTCGGGAAGGTGCTAGTTTCTAGTGACTTATTAAAAAATAATGAAATAGCATGTGAAAGGACATGGGCCGCTCGCTTGTACAATAATGGTGGGACATGAGACAGGTTCCCTGAGTTGTTTTTAAGTGACTTTAAAATCTCAGTGACTTCGGTGGGCTCAGTTGGTACAAGATAGAAGGAATTTGGGAAATTCCCATCTAGATAGTCCCCGGCATGGGCGTTGGTACATGGGATTTTACTGGCAAGATTAGATCCTATGGTTGAGAAAAAGTCGTTTATCTTGTTAGCTGTTTCAGTGGGATGCAGACGTGTTTCATTAGGTTTAGTGAGGACAATATTCTCGTTTTTTTCAGTTTGTGGGTGGTATAGTGTTGGTATCCCCAGCCTACACTTTGAGGGTCCCTGAATTTCAATGGGTCCTCCCTAATCAATATTTATGTACACAGGGGGTTACTAGCCTCTGGTCTGAGACTTAAGGAGGCAGTTACTCAGAACTCTAATGGGGGTATGCAGCACTGCACCTACCCAGCAGTCACACCATACCCATAGCAAGTGCAGGACGACTTATCCTATAGGATGTGCAGTGAAGTACTCTAACATTCGTTAAAACAAATTAGATACATTTCACCACGATAACAGATATCTCGCTATTGTACCAGATGGTTACACAAGACTCCTACAGGTATCTCAGGTGTCCAAGGCCTTTATCACCGCTCCACCTAAGTAACCTCAAGTGTACTGAATGCGGCTACGTGTAAAAGGTCTAGCCGATTATCTCCACCAGAGATCCACAGTGCAACCATCTCAACACCAACTGCCCATTTGTGAACAGAGGTAAGAATTAATTCAGGTAACTAGGAATGAGATGGAAGGTTTTCAAGTCTGGATTCCACAAATGACTGGACATGGATCACTAACCTAACAAGTCATAACCTACAGACACCCTCTATTCTACACAGTGCTCACTCGTAACCCCAGCTCAAATCTTTACTTTCCCCAAAATATCGTTGGTCATCAAATACCAAGAGAAATGTAACAGACTGTCTTAGTATGGGGCTTGGCGAGAGACAAATATCCACATCATGTTGGGAAGCCTCTACAATCCTTGGTCTCCAGAAAAGTATTTTGAAGACAGCGTGGTACCTGAGGTGGAAACTCCCAAGAGATTTTGACTCCACGCTGACCTTTTCCAGAAGAATGATTCTGCCTTCAGTAAGCTGCCTTCTCTCCTCAGTTCAAGCGAGAACTGTTACTAGTTACAATTATATATCTGATCTCATTACCTAATATAACCTAATATGCAAGTTTATTCATGTATACACAAATACAGTTACAAAGATTATCATACATAGAAGCATATGTGTAAAGTACCTAGGATGAAGATTGAGACACTTATGCAGCATATGGGAATCTTTATTCAGGAAACGTTTCGCCACACAGTGGCTTCATCAGTCCAATACAAAGAGGAAGGCATAAGGAGAGGAGGAGTATGAGGTAATCAGTCCCTCAGCCTGGAGTCGATGTGTTCAGTCCATCAATCTTGTAGAATGTACAGCATAGGGCCGTAGACGTGGCTATATACTGTAGTGAGGTGAGGTGAAGCAGGCGGAGGCGGGGTCATAGTGGTACCATCCACTAGTCGAAGTAGGTCTTCGTCCGATGGACTGAACACATCGACTCCAGGCTGAGGGACTGATTACCTCATACTCCTCCTCTCCTTACGCCTTCCTCTTTGTATTGGACTGATGAAGCCACTGTGGGGCGAAACGTTTCCTGAATAAAGATTCCCATATGCTGCATAAGTGTCTCAATCTTCAACTTGTCGGTTTTTCAAACCATTCATCACAACTGTCAGACACTGCAGCATCATGGGATCTTGTTACAAAGAATTCTTCAACACTTGTTCAACCTTCGGACGAAGACCTACTTCGACTAGTGGATGGTACCACTATGACCCCGCCTCCGCCTGCTTCACCTCACCTCACTACAGTATATAGCCACGTCTACGGCCCTATGCTGTACATTCTACAAGATTGATGGACTGAACACATCGACTCCAGGCTGAGGGACTGATTACCTCATACTCCTCCTCTCCTTACGCCTTCCTCTTTGTATTGGACTGATGAAGCCACTGTGTGGCGAAACGTTTCCTGAATAAAGATTCCCATATGCTGCATAAGTGTCTCAATCTTCAACTTGTCGGTTTTTCAAACCATTCATCACAAGTACCTAGGATAACCCAAAAAAAGAGTCAAGACATGGTGACTTATTTCCATTGGGGTTCTTTTAATATTATGGTCTAAGGCTACATTATTAATTCAAACATTATTTACTAACAATGTAAGCCTGCCTAATTCATCCTTAAAATGTAAATATCAATCACCATATTTATCTTACAATCTCACTGTATATCTGGCTACTATCTGCTGTTATTGTACAAGAATGGTATACAATACCGACAAGATGAAATTGAGACACATGTGGAACATCTGGGTAATAAAGTTGGTAGAATTACCGACAATATGTAAAGTAAAAGGACACAAGTGCAACTAATTTGACATTTTATTGTGGCAACGTTTCGCTCTCCGGGAGCTCCCGGAGAGCGAAACGTTGCCACAATAAAATGTCAAATTAGTTGCACATGTGTCCTTTTACTTTACAACATCTGGGTATCTCTATTGTAGACGTTTCGCCATCCAGTGGCTTTATCAATACAAATTCCAGGACATAACTTGAAGACAGAACTATGTACAGAAGATGAGGTAATCAGTCCCTCAACCTAGCAGTAGGTGCAAAGTGCACCATAGTCGTGGAGATTCTGAAGCAGAAGCAAGGCGCCTGATGCTTATATAGTAACGTCAGGTGGAAATGGGACGGGTAGCAGACGAGGGCATAGTCACTGGTAGGCGGGATTCCCCAGTGGAAGTAGGTCCTACCCAAAGAGATGGGTTAGTTGTAGTAGTAGTTGTCGTAGTCGTGAAGGTTATGTACATGTCCTCAGAATCAAGATTCCATGATGCTGCAGTGTCTGACAGGTTGTACAAGAATGGTATACAATACCGACAAGATGAAATTGAGACATATGTGCAACATCTGGGTATCTTTATTGTAGACGTTTCACCATCCAGTCGCCAAGAAACTTCTTCATCGCTATCCCACATAAGAACATAGAACACTGCAGAAGGTCTACTCACAACTTGTCCAATACCCCTGCCAAGCTACCCAAGACTCTATAACCCCACCCGGTAGATCATCAGATGCGGCATTCTCCACCTGACCTCAACATTCTGAACATGACTATAAATACTCCCGTACCTTCCACCCCAGGTAGATCTGTGTGTGACTTGAAAAAGCCCACTGTGTGGGTGAAACGTTGTCAATAAAGGATCACATTAAACTGCATATGTGTTTATGTTTCCATGGATGGGGGGTGCACAATAAATGCCATTCGGTGGAAAATTAATCTTGCTTCTGCTTAGAATCCCCGACTATGGGCTCTTCGCACTATGTGGGGCTGGGGGACTGATTCCCTCATTTCTGTACATAGTTCCCCGTCTTCAGTATGCCCTGGATTTGTTTGATAAACCCACTGGATGGCGAAACGTCTACAATAAAATACCAGTGTTGCACATGTGTCTCAATTTCATTTGTCGGTATTTTAAACCTTCTTGTACAACCTGTCAGACATGCAGCATCATGGAATCTGATTCTGGGGGAATGTACAAAACCTTCGACCGAAAATATACTACAATAACCCTCTCTTTGGGTGGGACCTACTTCCACGGGGAATCCCGCCTACCGTGACTATCCCCTGTCTCTCCCCGCCCCATTTCCACCGAGTTACTATAGAAGGCAGGCCCCTTGTTCTGCTTCAGACCCCTAAGGAAGGTTCCTTGATTTTGGGTGAGGGGTCTTGATTTAGGGAAGGATCTGTCTCCGTTCCCAAATTTAAAGTTAAATGCCTTCCCATCCCCCCCCAGGCGCGTATAATCCTCGGGTTTGGTTCCCCCCTTGATTTAATAAAAAATAATTTGCTTCAGAATCTCCTGACTATGGGCTCTTCGCACTTCTTGGTTGGGGTGATTCCTATCTTCTGTACATAGTTCTCCTGTTTTAAAATTTTTATGTCCGGAATTTTGTATTGATAAAGCCACTGGAGGGCGAAACGTTCAATAAAGATCCCCAGAGTTGCACATGTGTCTAAATTTCATCTGCTGTTATTGTTTGGGTGAAAGGTTAGTTAGGGGTTTCCCTGAACTGCCGCATCAATTATTTACAAACTAAACCCGACAGTGGAATTGGGGTCAGAGGCACTGCTGTGGATTTATTTTTTTTTTTATTTTTTTTATGTCTTTGAAAAACGTACATTGAGATTTTTTTTTAAAATGGGGTTTTTGCAATGAAAAGAGAGCCTCTATTTACTAGGCATTAGGGGCCAACTTAACATTATTGGCTGACAGACACTTAACACAAAGTAGTTTCATAGTTGTACAGTAGGTAGTAAATTTTTCATGTTGTACAGTAGAATTTAATTATAAAAAAATCAAAATTTGTAAATAAAAAGTATATTTATTTTCAAAAATGCTTTTGTGAAAAAATGATTCAATTATTTTCCTGCAAAAAGGGAAATAAAAGGTTAAATGTGAGTTTTCAGTTATGATTGGGAGTACAAGGTGGAAAAGTGTGTAGAGTTTTTCATTTAGTCTGGTGATTAAGTGGCTTTTGAGAAGAGTCTTAAATTGTTTTTAGACTGGGTTACTTTAATTCCTCTGGTAATAAATTTCCCATTTTTTTGGGGCCCCTTTTGTGCATAGGTTTTTACACAGTTGATATGGACAGAGGTTATCAAAAAGAGATCTGCGTTTGTGTTGTGGTCATGTGCCCTGTTTAGGTGGGGGGAGAATTTTGAGGGGGGGGGTTTAATTTGCTTGTATGTTCTGTTTATGAGTAGGCCATGAATAAGTAGGATGTTCTTAATGGTGAGCGATTCGACTTTTAAAATTGGTGGAGTATGCTGGGGGAAAGGGGAATTTTTTTATATTCTTACTGCTCCTTTTGTGGGTTTTAGGGGTTTTAGGGATTGAGTTTTTGATCCCATCACAAATTCCTATGAAGAAAAGGGGTTATGGTGAATGGTACGTGCGGGAGTGTTGTGGAAGTTTTACCTTATCTTTGTAGTATCCCTACAGTCTTGGAGATTTTCTTGGCTTTTTGTTGTATGTGTGTCGGAACTTAAGGCTCTGTAAAAGTAGTACCTGGGAATTTTCGTCTGAGTTTTGTGAGATGTCCTTTTGCATTTTTTAATTGGATCATTTGCAGCTTTGTTTCCAAAATGAAAGAAAAGGTTTTATCGGTTCAGGGTAAGTTTGAGTCATCATCCCGGGGATATTTTCTGTAATTCAGCTTTATTGTGTTGCTAATTGACTGGTTTGGGTGGGAAAAGACATATTAGTGTCATTGCAAATAATATGGGTTTGGTGTGTGATGCTTCGGTAGATCATTGATGTAGATGAGAAAGGGAGTGGTCAAGGAGCTTCCTTGTGGGGACTCCTCTGTGATTTGGGTTTGGGGGGAAGAGTTTGGGATCTTTTCATACACATATTTATTTCTGTTTTAAAGGGTTGACTTTAGGTAGTTGAGGAGTGGCCTTGATACCAGTGCTTATTTTGGAGTACAGCGGTTTTGGTCGACTGTATCGAAAATTTACGTAATCAAATGAAAAAAAGGGGCCCCTTTTTAAATGGGTAATATTGTTCTGCATGTGTAGGATAGCAATTTGTGTTTATTATTCTGAATCCCAAATGACAAGGGTTTAATATGTTGTGTGAGATGAGGGAGGGAATAGACCGTCTATGAATTAATTTTTCAAAGATTTTTGAGGCGTGGTAAGTTAGTATTGGTCTTGTTATTCAAGTCGCTTGGTCCCTCCCTTTTTGGATCGGGGATGACCCCCCTATTTTGAGGATTGTTGGGAGGTAGATGATTAAAGGGGTTTGTTTTTTAAAAGGTTGAATAATTTTGGGGAAATACTTTTAGATTTTTTGAATAAAAGCAGCAAGTTGTTTTGTCTCCTGCCTTGTTTTTAAGGGTTTTTTTATGATGAGCGAACTTCAATGGGGTTGGTTTGGGCTAGGAAAAAGCGTATTTGGGTAGGTACCCATGAGGTAGTTGAGGACGGGGTTTGTGCTTGGTATTTTGTTTTTTCAGATTTTTTTCATTCGGGTTTACTGGGAGAGTTTGGGGGTTTAAAAAGCCCCGCGGCCCCGGGCTGTGACCAGGCCTCCCGGGGATCAGGCCCGATCACCAGGTGTTGCTGCTGGTGACGCAAACCAAAGTATGGCCACAGCCGGTGGTCAGGAACCGACTTTAGGTGCTTGTCCGTGCCCGCTTTAAGATCCATGGGTTGTTGGTAATCTCCCCTTTTGTATGCTGGGAGGGGAACAGTCTCGGGCCCTGAAATTTTTTATGGTCTTTAAGTGCTGTGACACCCTGCTTTTCATTGGGGGGGGTGTTGCATCGTCTGCCAAAATCTTTTGCTTTCGTAAGTGGTGATTTTCGTGTGCAAGTTCGGTACTAGTCCCTCTGGATTTTCCAGGTGTATATAATTGTATCCCCGCTGTGTTTCCCGGGAATACAGTTTTTGGAACCTCAAGGCTCCCAGTAATTGAGGTGTTTTATCCCGTTTGCGTGCCGGAAGGTTCTTGTAATTTTTTTAGGTCAAATTTTCACTGCCTTAAAAGGGGCTGTTAGTGTGCGCAATATTCAGCCTAGATAGAAAAGTGACCGAAAAGTGTATCATGGTTGGCCTCCCCAGTTTTTTAAAAGGGTTTTTTTTCCATCCCTTATTTTTCTGAGATGCGATTGTACAATGTTATGGTCCTTTAAAGGGGGATCCTCCGACATGATCACTCCAGGTCTTTGCGTTGGTGTTTTGCTCTTTTTGTTGGCGGATTTTTTTTGTACTTGATGAAAATTTAATTTCCTCTGTTTCCCTATTTGAGTAATTGAAATTTTCATCGTTTAACTTCATATTGTTTTCTGAGCCACTGAAAGATTCGGTTTATGTCCCCCTTGAGCCCTTTCAGTGTCTGCAATGGGAAAACAATGTCAGCGATTGGGTGTCATTGAAAGGAAGACACGGTGCTGTGGTGACATTTGTCATGTCGGTTTTAGGAGAGGAAAAAGTGGGGAGAGATACTGTGCCCTTTTGGAACGAGCTTTTACCGTAGCTGCCCCGGACTTTACTCTTTGCGATACTCTCTGGTTCTGTTAGTGAGGGAAATTTTGATCCATCGACGACTTTTCTGTTATTCTTCAGCACGCATTTTGTGCCTATTACGCCATGGTCAATTTTGACCCCTTTTTTTATCTTATAGTGTATTTAAGACCTTTTCGTGGGGATCCCTAGTTTAGACAGCAGGAGGACCCCTTTTAAACCCCTGTTGCCCTGGGTTGTGTAACTGATGGGTTTCAGATGGGTGGTGATCTTGTTTTTGGCCCGTCAAAGATTTTTTTTTGATATGGGATGTTAGTGCTATCGGTCGAGTTCTTTGCGTTTCTTTACTCCCCCTTGTGGAGTGGGGGTATGTCTGTTTTTTTAGTAACTGTGGGGCGCCCCCCGTGTCCATGCTCCCTCTCCATAGGATGGAAAAGGCTCGTGATAGGGGCTTCTTGCAGTTCTTGATGAACACAGAGTTCCATGAGTCTGGCCTGGGGCAGAGTGCATGGGCATGTCATTTATCACCTGTTCGAAGTCATTTGGTGTCAGGATAACATCGGATAGGCTTGTGTTAACCAAATTTTGTGGCTCTCTCATAAAAATTCATTTTGATCTTCGACTCTCAGTCTGGTTACCGGCTTGCTAAAAACTGAGTCATATTGGGACTTGAGTAGCTCACTCATTTCCTTGCTGTCATCTGTGTAGGACCCATCTTGTTTAAGTAGGGGCCCAATACTGGACGTTGTTCTCGACTTTGATTTGGCATAGGAGAAGAAATACTTTGGGTTTCTTTCGATTTCATTTATGGCTTTTAGTTCTTCCCGCGATTCCTGACTCCTATAAGATTCCTTTAGCTTGAGTTCGATGCTTGCTATTTCTCTGGCCAGTGTCTCCCTACGCATTTCAGATATATTGACCTCTTTTAGCCGCTCTGTTATTCTTTTCCGTCGCCTGTAAAGGGAGCGCCTGTCTCTTTATATTTTACATCTACTCCTCCTTTTTCTTAGAGGAATAAGCCTTGTGCATACATCGAGTGCCACCAAGTTAATCTGTTCTAGGCATAAGTTGGGGTCTGTGTTGCTTAGTATATCTTCCCAGCTTATATCGGTTAGGACTTGGTTTACTTGGTCCCACTTTATGTTTTTGTTATTGAAGTTGAATTTGGTGAATGCTCCCTCGTGACTAAGTCTCATTTATGTCGGTCTGGGGCTCCACGCATACATGTCTGAACCTCAATTATGTTGTGATTTGAGTATATTGTTTTTGATATGGTGAATTTCTTATCAGATCATCATGTTAGTGAAGATGAGGTCTAGTGTATTCTCCAGTCTAGTAGGCTCTATTATTTGCTGGTTTAAATTGAATTTTGTGCAGAGATTTAAAAGCTCGCGTGAGTGTGAGTTTTCATCAGAGCTGCCTCCTGGTGTTATTACTGCAACAATATTATTTGCTATATTCCTCCATTTTAGGTGCCTTAAGTTGAAATCCCCCAGGAGCAAGATGTTGGGTGCAGGAGCTGGAAGATTTTCCAGACAGTGGTCAATTTTTAACAGCTGTTCCTGGAATTGCTGGGATGTTGCATCCGGAGGCTTGTAGACTACCACAATGACTAGGTTTTGGTTCTCGACCTTTACTGCTAAAACTTCCACTACATCATTTGAGGCATTTAGCAGTTCTGTGCAAACAAGTGACTCTGCAATGTACAGGCTCCCCCCCTTTTGCCTGTTCACTCTGTCACATCTGTATAGGTTGTAACCTGGGATCCATATTTCATTGTCCAAGTGATCCTTTATGTGGGTCTCAGTGAAAGCCGCGAACATTGCCTTTGCCTCTGCAAGCAGTCCACGGATGAAAGGTATTTTGTTGTTTGTTGCTGGCTTTAGACCCTGTATATTTGCAAAGAAGAATGTCATCGGACTGGTGGTATTGTTGGTACTGGGGGGGGGATTTTTTTTCCGGCATTAGTATTGTTTTCTGTTGGTTTTTTTGGACATCCTGTGTTCACCCAGGAAGGGCTGGTTTTGTACTTTTGCCCATTTCCTGCCTTTTTTTTTCCCTTCCGGGAAAAAAAACCTTCCCCCTTTTGAGGGGTTGGCTTCCCTTTTTCCCCAAATGGCCTGGTTTTTGTTTTTTTGTTTCCCTTTGTTTCCAATTTGTTTGCCAGTTTCCTGTCAAAATAAAATTTTCCCCTAAAAACAAAGGGAGTTCACCTGTTTTTTATTTTCATTTTCTAGGGTTCTGTTGCACCCCCCCTTTTGGTTTTTCCCAGTTTCCCCATTTTGGTTTTTTCCCTTCTTATTCCTTTTTCCCAAAAAAGGGTAAATTTTTTTTAAAAAATATTTTTATAATTTGTGGGTTTTTGTTTTTTTTTTATTTTTTTTTTTTTTTTTTTTTTTTGGGTTTGTTTTTTTGTTGTTTGGGTTTTTATTGTATTTTTGGGAAAAATTTAAAAAAGATTGGGAAAAATAGTTAATTATGTTGGGAAAAGATAGTTAATTATTTAGGAAAAGTAGTTAAATTATGTTGGGAAGATAGTTTAAAATGTTAAGAAAAGTTAAATTTGTTAAAGGAAGATATTAATTACTTTTAGGAAGATAAATTTACATTACTGTCTCCGGGACAGCACCCCCCAGCTTCCCTTTACTGTCTCCGGCACACTCCAGCTTCACCATTACTGTCCCCCAGGACAGCACCCCCCACTTCACCATTCTATTCCCAGGCAGCACATCACCCCACATTTACTGCTCCAGGACATCACCCCCACCTTACAGTTTCTGACTACATGGCCAGTATAAGGGGATCCATTCAGCCAACTTTTTTGTTCCCATCTTTGTAAAAAAGCTTGGGTTTGTCTATAAAAAGCAGCTTTGATGTTATCCCTTTTAATCCCTTGTGATTTTGTCCACAGATTTTCCTCATTGGAATACCCAAAAAACCTTCACTTTTTAAATACTGTTGTAGCTAGTTTTGGATATGCCAAGGGGCATGACACCAATTTCCAAAAAAAATGAAAAATTTTTTCCTTTGGGGAAGCCGTTTTTTTTGATTGATCGGGACTATACAGAGCTTCATAATGATTTGAATGGTTTATTTACTGTAATTTACTAGCCCTCTGAATACTCTGTTAAAAACCTCCTTAAATGAAGCCTACTATTTGTTTTTTTATTTCTAACGTACTTGTTATTGGGCAGCTTCCTGTAAGTTCCTGATTTAATTTATGTTTGTGTTTGATAAGGGCGCCTTCAACCCCCTCCATTTACAGTCTGCTTTTTTGTCCAATAAAACCTTTGAAACCACAAGGGTTCGGGGCCTCAAGGGTTCGGACAGCGAGGGGTTTGGACCATCGATTTGATTGATCAGGGGGGCACTTTTTTAAAAATACTAGTCGGTGATTTGGGGCTAACACATGAGGATCTACTTGGTTATCTACCCGGGAAAAGTGATTTGATTTATACAAAAGTATAACTTGCTGTTTAAGAGCCGGTGGGGTTTTTTGGCAGTCCCACAGTGAGAACGGTCGAGCCCAAAACCCTTTTTTATCAAAAGTGTATCTACTTTTCTGTTTTTTTTGTTCCACCCCCAATAAAAGCTATATTTCACTATAGTTGATGGGGGAAATTTTTGGGGGAAGGACGCTTTTTCTGTAGTAATAATTCTTCTCTTGTGTATATTTCGACCCCCTGGTAAATAAGGTTATAGAAATTCACGTTTCGTCGGGTTTTTAAAAAAAAAGAAATAATGAAAGTCATCCCCCTCCACTAAGTACCATTTAAAACTGGTTAGTTGCTACTACAAAACCCGTATTCGCTATTCACTGGGAAACACAGATTATATGGTGGAGAAAAACCATTAAGTCTGTTTGTGTTTCGGTTGGAGTGGTAGGGGTTAACGATTTTGAGTTTGATTGCTTTTTTTTTTTGGGTAACTTTTTAGTTCCAAGAAATTTGATAGAGTTTTTCCCGTTTTTTTTCATATCCCTTTGATGTTATGTAATTATTTTCAAATCAAATTTTTTTGACCTCTTATCAGGTGGTAAGTGGATGAGTAATTTCGACTTTCTCTTTTATTTGACCCATTCTTACTGTTTTTTTATATTTGTGTTTGTGTTAAGGATTTGAGGATGCTTGGTGTTAGCAGGGATTATTTTGTCTCTTTGCTGTGATCGTTTAGGGGTTTTTTGAGGGCTGTTGTTATAAGGGTTTTGGGGTTTTTTTTAGAAAAATTTTTTATCATTCTTCATATCTGTTGTTTCAAGCTCATTTTGCCAATCGAGTTTCAACTGTTAAGTTGTTAATGCTGTCTCGTTTTGTAGTCTGAAGGTTACCTTAGTAGTCTTGTGGCAGTTTACCCGATTAGTTAAGAGAAAAGGGTTTGGGGAGTGGGGCTGTAGGTTGTCTGTGATTATGCCTGATTTTAAAAGGGGGGATGGTGTTTTTCCCGTATGGCTATTTGGGATGCTTGTCTCGGAGATTCTTGTGGGTTTTAAAATTGCTGGTAGCAACAGGCATTCTCCCTTGTGTTTGGAATTCGGTTTTGGGGCCTGGGGTGTGTATGTTTATGTTGAAATTCCTGTTATAAAGGGGGGGTTTTTTTCTGTGTACATCAGTTTCAGTTTTTTAGTTTTTCACAAAAATGATAAATGTTTTTACTGTGGTACTCGTAGATGTTTATAACTGTGAGGGGTTTTGCAGGGCTTTTGATTTTAAAATTTGGCTAGATATATTTCCATGTCGTCCCTTGTGCAAGATTTTTTTGAACATTCAGTTTAATTTGAATAGTTATAGCTGTTCCTCCCCCTTGCTGTCTTTCTACATTGGTATGGCCATTAGCCAGGAATGGGAAAGAAATCTGTAATATCAGGGTTAAGCCAGCGAACTGAGTAATGCTGTGAGGTCATCATAATGTTTGCTCAAGGATCTGACATTGTAGTTAAACATGACTCAAGAAATTGTAATGACATCGATTGCAAACGAACCATACCCCCGGCCTGGATTGAACCCGCGGTCATAGAGTCTCAAAACTCCAGCCCGTCGCGTTAGCCACTAGACCAGCTAGCCACAATAAGATTCATCCAACTAGGTATATTTCTACACCATAGGAAGGTTAGCACAGGCACCACTGTGACCACATATGCAAGTTTTTACAGACGAATCGTCTGTAAAAACTTGCATTTGTGGTCACAGTGGTGCCTGTGCTAACCTTCCTATGGTGTAGAAATATACCTAGTTGGATGAATCTTATTGTGGCTAGCTGGTCTAGTGGCTAACGCGACGGGCTGGAGTTTTGAGACTCTATGACCGCGGGTTCAATCTCGGCCGGGGGTATGGATTGTAGTTAAAGATGGTTATCTTATTGTTTGCACTGAGTAATGTCTTTGTTTGGTCTGCTGTGTAGTAATTACAGTTACTGGTTGATTCGTGTAATTCATTTTATAAAAAGTTTACATCAGGATCTATGTCTGTAATCATAGGATGAGAGTAATTTTACAAACTAGATTTTCTGAGTAAAATGATATAAGATTTATATTGAATCTACAACTAGACTTATGGCTAAGACTCCGTGATTAATCTAAAACTTGTAAAAATTTGAAAGAAAATGGGATTATTACAGAATAGATAATTCAGTTATACACTTAAGTATCTAATAACACCTTAATTATTTTAACAAGTGAGTTTATGAACTACAGTAGATATTTACAGCTAAAATAAAGGAGCTAATGAATATAATAATAAAAGAATGTATTAAAAGCAAAAATCAGTAGCACCTGAGGTAGTCAATAGCACCTGGAGTATTTTAATGGCAAAATAGTGAACTTATTACACTTTAGCACTTGAGAATAGCACTTTGATTATTTTAACAATTGTGAATATATGAACTGAGGTAGTTATTTAAAGCTAAAATAAGGGAGAAAATATATAAGGGACTAAATTAAGTAATGGTAAACAAAGTTCAATGGACAGATAGTCACTATGATATAATATAATGGCAAAATAGTAAACTTATTACACTTTAGCACCTGAGAATAGCACCTTGATTATTTTAACAATTGTGAATATATGAACTAAGGTAGTTATATAAAGCTAAAATAAAGGAGAAAATATATAAGGAACTACATTAAGTAATGGTAAACAAAGTTCAATGGACAGATAGTCACTATGATATAATATTGATTTGGGAGTAAGATCTGATTTGTAATGTATAATAAGTTGAGCAATTAATTGCACTATAAAAAGTAGAGAAATATGAGGTAGCTGGTACTAGCCAGCAAAAGATGGTTTTGGGACTCACACAATAATGTAATTGGAATATACACTAATTGTACACACAATATAAAGGGGATTAAAAAAGTAGTGGTAAGCTGAATTAAATGGACAGGTAGCAACCATGAATAACATTAATTTGGAGTAAGATTTGACTTGCAACACAAAATTATGAACAATTAATAGTAATTAAAAAGTAAAAAGTATTTGAGGTAGCTGGTATTAGCTAGTAAAAAATGAAAAAAAAAATAATAATGCACAATTATGTAATAGTAAAAAATAATAATGCACAATAATATAATAGTAAGGTACACTATATGCACCACACGTATATATGTGTTAAGGACACTTATCTAATCGGTTACAGAAATGTCAGCTTTTCTAAGGAAGGTAGAGAAATTATGTTCATTTGAGATGGTGTATTGTTGTCCTGTTGAAGTTTTTCTAACTAGTATTTTCCCATCTCGAGTGAAACACTGATGTATTTTGTTTTCCTGTTTAAGTTTTCTCAGCCTGAACAGAAGGTTTTGACGTTTTATCGTTAGACACTCGTTGACGAACACTCCATTTTTCATTGTAATTGCTGATTTAATTAAGTCCTTTATTTTATCATATGAATGAAGTCTGATCATAATACATTGTACTGT
>NW_026507838.1:0-14194 GCF_026875155.1 Cherax quadricarinatus
TATTTTCTAAATTTCCCCCCGGGTAAGACAAAAAATTTTGGGGCTCTTGGGCTATTTTGCCCCCGCGGGTTTTTGGAAAAACTTTGTGCTATTTGCATATATTGCCCTCGGGTGTATGAAACACTTTGCCTACTTTGGGGCTATATATTGCCCTCGGGGTGTATGACAACACTTTGTGCTACTTGGTGCTATATTTTTCCCTCGGGGTGTATGACAACACTTTGGCTACTTGGTGCTATATATTGCCCTCGGGGTGTTTACACACTTGTGCTTCTTGGTGCTATATATTGCCTCGGGGTGTATGGAAAAAACACTTTGTGCTACTTGGTGCTATATATTGCCTCGCGGGTGTTTTGACAAACACTTTGTGGGTACTTGGTGCTATATATTGCCCTCGGGTGTATGACAAAAACTTTTTTGCTATTGGTGCTATATATTGGCCATCGGGTGTAGACAACACTTTTTGAGTTGGGCTATATATTGCCCTCGCGGGTTAGCAACACTTTGTGCTACTTGGTGCTATATATTGCCTGCCGGTGTATGACAACACTTTGTGCTACTTGGTGCTATATATTGCCCTCGCGGGTGTATGACAACACTTTGTGCTACTTGGTGCTATATATTGCCCTCGCAGGTGTATGACAACACTTTGTGCTACTTGGTGCTATATATTGCCCTCGCGGTGTATGACAACACTTTGTGCTACTTGGTGCTATATATTGCCCTCGCGGGTGTATGACAACACTTTGTGCTACTTGGTGCTATATATTGCCCTCGCGGGTGTATGACAACACTTTGCTACTTGGTGCTATATATTGCCCTCGAGGGTGTATGACAACACTTTGCATACTTGGTGCTATATATTGCCCTCGCTGGTGCATGACACTTTGTGCTACTTGGTGCTATATATTGCCCTCGCGGGTGTATGACAACACTTTGTGCTACTTGGTGCTATATATTGCCCTCACGGTGTATGACAACACTTTGTGCTACTTAGTGCTATATATTGCCCTCGCGGGTGTATGACAACACTTTGTGGTACTTGGTGCTATATATTGCCCTCGCGGGTGTATGACAACACTTTGCGCTACTTGGTGCTATATTGCCCTCGCTGGTGCATGACACTTTGTGCTACTTGGTGCTATATATTGCCCTCGCGGGTGTATGACAACACTTTGTGCTACTTGGTGCTATATATTGCCCTCGCGGTGTGACAACACTTTGTGCTACTTGGTGCTATATATTGCCCTCTGCTGGTGTATGACAACACTTGTGCTACTTGGTGCTATATATTGCCCTCGCGGGTGTATGACAACACTTTGCTACTTGGTGCTATATTATTGCCCATCGAGGGGTATATGACAACACTTTGCGACTTGGTGTATATATTGCCTGAGGTGTATGACAACACTTTGTGGCTACTGGTGCTATATATTGCCCTCGCGGTGTATGACAACCTTTGCGCTACTTGGTGCAATATTTGCCCTCGCAGATGATGACACTGGCTATTGGGGCTTTATTGCCCCCGCGGGTTTATGACACTTTGGCTTTGGTGCTATATTTGCCCTCCGGTGTATGACAAACTTTTTGGTACTTGGGGCTATATATTGCCAGGGGGGTATGACAACACTTTGTGTATTTGTGCTATTATTTCCCTGGGGTTATGACCACTTTGTTTCTTGGGGCTATTTTTGCCCTCGCGGTGTTGACAAAAAAATTGGTGCTATTGGTGCTTATTTTTGCCCTCCGGTGATGAAAAACTTTTGGGTACTTGTGCATATATTGCCTCGCGGGGGGTTTGCAAAAAAAATTTGGTACTTTTGGTGTTTTTATTGCCCGGGGGTATGCAACATTTGTGCACTTGGTGCTTTTATTGCCCTCGCAGGGATGACAACACTTTTGGGGGTACTTGGTGATTTATATTTCCCTCGCAGGTGAAAGACAACCTTTTGGTTTCTTTTTGGCTTTTGGGTTGCCCTCGCGGGTTTTTTGACCAAAACTTTGGGGCTACTTGGGGCTATTTTTTTTCCCCCCCGCGGGGGTTTTTGACAAAACTTTTGGGCACTTGGTGCTATATTTTGCCCTCCGGGTAAAGACAAAAATTTGCCACTTGTGCTTTTAAAAGGGCCCTGGGGTGGATGACAACACTTTGGGCTTTTGGTCTTTAAAAAATTTTCCCCCGAAAGGGGGATGGGCAAACTTTGGTTTCTACTTTGGGCTATATAAATTTCCCTTGCCGGGGTATCAAAAACCTTTTTGGGTTTTTGGTGCTTTAATTTCCCCTCGCGGGGGGATGACAAACACTTGGTGCTTTTTAAGGGGGGTTGGGCAAATTTGCACGGGGACGTGGTGTATGCAAGGGCTTTGCGTACTTTGTGCTTTATATTTCCCCCGGGGTGTATGAAAAACCCCTTTTGGGTAAAATTTTGGGGCTTATATTGCCCACGAGGGTGGTTTTGACAAAAACTTTTTTGTTCTTGGGTTTCTTATATTGCCCCCGTGGGTGTATGGGCAACACTTGGTGTACTTCGTGCTTTATTTTGGCCTCGGGGTCTATGACAAACTTGGGGGGCTAATTGGTGTTATATATTTCCCTGCGGGTGTATGACAACCTTTTTTGCTAAAGGGGGCTATATATTGCCCTGCCGGTGGGTTTACAACCTTTTGGTTTCTTTTGGTTTTATTTATTGCCCTTTCCCGGGGGTATGATAAAAACTTTTCGGGTACTTGGGGGCTTATATTGCCCCCGAGGGGTTTGACAACAATTTGCGCTAATTGGTGTTTATTGCCTCGAGGGTGTATGCAACCCCTTTGTTTGGTTTCTTGGTTTTATATATTGCCCCCCCGGGGGGGTTTGACAAAACTTTGGGGCTTCTTGGTGCTAGGGATTTCCCCCGTGCAGCCTTGGGCCCCTTTTTTGCTACTTGGGGGCTTTATATTGCCCCTCAGGGGGGTAGGGGTTCCCCTTTGTGCTACTTGGTGGTTTTAATTGCCCCCGGGGGGTTTGACAAAAATTTTTGCTATTTGGGGTTATATTGCCCTCGCCGGTTTTATGACAACAATTTGGTTTTTACTTTTGGGGCTTATATTGCCCTCTCGGGGGGGTTTTAAAACACTTTGCGCTACTTTGGGGCTATTTATTTCCCCCGAGGGTTTTTATGACAACACTTTGGGGCTAAATTGGTGCTTTATATTGCCCCCAGGGGTTTTATGGCCCAAAACTTTTTGTACTTGGGGGCTATTATTGCCCTCGAGAGTGTATGACATACTTTGGGATACTTTGTGCTATTTTTTTGCCTCGTTTGTGTTTTGGGCAACACTTTGTGGGAAATTGGGGCTTTATTTTTGCCCCCGCGGGGGATAAGGCAAACTTTGGGGCTCTTGGGCTATTTTTGCCTCGCGGGTTTTTTGGGCAAAAACTTTGTGCTAATTGGGGGTATATATTGCCCTCATGGTTGTATGACAAAACTTTTTGCTAATTTTTTGTTTTAAATTTCCCTCGGGGGTGTATTTGACAAAACTTTTCGCTACTTGGGGTTTTATTGCCCTCGCGGGTTGGGATGAAAACACTTTGTGTACTTGGTGGTTTTTATTATTACCCTCGGGGGGGGTTTACAAAAACCTTTTTTGGACTTGGGGGTTTTATTGCCCCGTCGGTGTATGACAAACACTTGGGCTACTTTTGGGGCTATTTTATTCCCCCGCGGGGTGGTTTTGGGCAAACTTTGTGCTACTTGGGCTTAAAATTGGCCCCCCCCCAGAGTGTTGGCCCCAAAAATTTTTTGGGTATTGGGGCTATTTTTTGGGCCCCTCGTTTGTGTATGACAAAAAAAATTTGTTGGGAAATTTGGGCTATATATTGCCCTCGCAGGTTAAAACAACAAATTTGGGCTAATTGGTGCTTATATTGCCTCCCGGGGTTTTTTGGGGCAAAATTTTTTGCTACTTTGGGCTATATATTGCCCTCGCGGGGGGGTTTTGGAAAAACCTTTGTGTAATTGGTGCTATTATTGTGCTCGCGGGGGGTTTTGAAAAAACCCTTTTTGTAGTTTGGGGTTTTTTATTCCCTCGCTGGTGGCAACACTTTGTGTTTTTGGTGCTATTTTTGCC
Source organism: Cherax quadricarinatus (assembly GCF_026875155.1). NCBI lineage: Eukaryota > Metazoa > Arthropoda > Malacostraca > Decapoda > Parastacidae > Cherax > Cherax quadricarinatus. Next base: position 4,111 of record NW_026507838.1, read on the forward strand.
CCCGCGGGTGTTGACAAAAAACTTTGTGCTAAATTTGGGGTTAATATTCCCCCCCGGGTGGGGTTTACCACTTTTTCCCAAATTTGGTTTCTTATATTGCCCTCGGGGGTTGTTTGAAAACAAATTTGGATACTTGGTGTATTTATTGGCCCCCAGGGTGTATGACAAACTTTTTGTACTTTTTGGGGCTATATATTTTTCCTGGGGTTTTGACAAAAACTTTTTCCCCTTGGTGCTTTTTATTGCCCCCAAAAGGGGGATGAAAACAATTTGTGCTATTGGGGTTATATTGCCCCCGGGGGTTTATGGCAACACTTTGGGTAAATTGGTTTTATATTTTTTGCCCCCCGGGTGTATGAAAAAAACTAAATTTTTTGCCTAAATTTGTGCCCTTTATATTTTCCCCCCCGGGGGGTATGACAAAACTTTGTGCCCAATTTTGGGGTTTTAAAATTTGGCCCCGCGGGGGGTGGGGAAAACACTTTTCTGTTTTGGGGCCCTTTTTAAATTGCCCTTGCTGGTGATTGACAAAAATTTTTGTTTCTTGGGGCTTTAATTTTCCCTCCCCGGGGATGATTTCATTTGGCCCCTTTTGGGGTTTTTTATTGCCCTCGAGGGTTTGGGGCAAAACTTTTGCTACTTGTTGGTTTTTGGGCCTTGGGGTGTTTTTGAAAACCCCTTTGGGGGCATTGGGGGTATTTTAAATTTCCCCCGCGGTGGTTTTTACAACTTTGCCTACTTGGTGCTAAATTTTGCCCTCGGGGATATGAAAAATTTTTGGGTATTGTGGGGGTTTTATTGCCCTCGGTGGGTTTTATGAACCCCTTTGTGGGAATTTGGGGCTATATATTTTCCCTCGCAGGTGTATTACAAACCCTTTGGTACTTTGGGGTTTTATTTCCCTCGGGATTTAAAGAAAAACTTTTTGCTATTTGGGGCTATTTTTTGCCCTCGCGGGTGAGGGCCCCTTTGGGTTTTTTTTGGGGCTATTATTGCCCTCGCAGGTGTATGGGGGCAACACTTTGGGGGTTTTTGGGGGCTTTTTTTTGCCCCCAGGTGTATGACAAAACTTTGGCTTTCTTTGTGCTATATTTGCCCTCGCGGGTGTTTTAAAAAAACCACTTGTTTTTACCTTTTTGTGCACTTTTTTTATTGCCCTCGCGGGGTTGCAAACCTTTTGGGGGTATCTTGGTGTAATATTGCCCTTCCGGTGTATGGGCAACACTTTGGTTCTTGGGGCTTTAATTGCCCCCGGGGTTATGACAAAAAACCCTTTTGGGGCTTGGTGCTATTTATTGCCCCAAAGGGGGTTTTGGAAAAACTTTGTGCTACTTGGTGCTATTTTTGCCTGGGGTGTTCAAAATACTTTTTTACTTGGTGCTATATATTGCCCCGCGGGTTTGACAACACTTTGGGGACTTTGGGGCTTTTTTTGGGCCCCCGCCGGGTTTATGACAAAAATTTTTTGGGGTCCTTCCCTTTGGGGTATATTTTTGCCCTCCCGGGGGTATGGGAAAAACTTTGTGGGCTTGGTGCAAAATTGCCTCGCCGGTGGGAGGGAAAAATTTGTGGGGACCCTTTTTTTTATATATTGCCCTCGCGGGTTTTGGGAAAAACTTTGTTTCCCCCCCCGTTTGGGGAGCAAATTGGTGCTATTTTATTGCCCTTTACCGGTGTATGACAAACTTTGGTCCCTTGGGGCTTATATTGCCCTCGCGGGGGTATGACAACCCCCTTTTGTTTGGGGGGGGAAAAATTTTTGCTATTTTTATTTTGCCCTCGCGGGTTGACAACACTTTGTGCTTCTTGGTGTATATATTGCCCTCGGGGGGGTTATGACAACACTTTGTTTCTAAATTGGGGCTATTTATTGCCCTCGGGGTTATGACAAAAACTTTTGGGGGTACTTGGTGCTATTTTTTTGCCCCCCACCGGTGTATGACAACACCTTTTTGGGTACTTGGGGTATTTTTATTTTCCCCCGCGGGGGTATGACAACACTTTTTTGGTACTTGGTGCATATATTGCCCTCGCCGGTTTTATGGAAAAAATTTGGCTCTGGTGTTTATATTCCCAGGGGTGTATGAAAAAACCCTTTTTGTACTTGGTGCTATATATTGCCCTCGGGGTGTTTTTACAACACTTTGTTTCTACTTTGGGGTATATAATTCCCTCGCCGGGTGTATGACAAAAATTTGGCTACCTTTTTTTCTTATATTGCCTCGGGGGTTTTTATGACAAAACTTTGGGTACTTTGGTTTTTTTTATTGCCCTCCGGGGGGTATGAAAACACTTTGTGCTACTTGGGTTTCTTTTATATTTCCCTCGCCGGGGTATGACCCAAAACTTTTTTGGGCTTGGGGGTTTTATATTTCCCTCGCCGGGGGTATGAAAAATTTGGGGCTACTTGGTTTAAATTATTTCCCGGGGTTATTCAAAAACTTTGTGCTTTCTTGGGGGCTTTATTTTTCCCCCGTGGGTGTATGCAAAAACTTTGTGCTACTTGGTGCATTTATTGCCCCGGGGTGTTGACAAATTTTGCTAATTGGGCTTTTTTATTGCCCCCAGGGGTTTTGACAACATTTGGGTACTTGGGGCTATATTATTGCCCTCGGGGGTGTTTGACAACTTTTTGCACTTTTGGGCTATATATTGCCTCAAAGGGGGTATGGGTCAAAAATGTTTACTTGGTGCTATATATTGCCCTGGGGGGTTTTTTGGCAAAACTTTGTGATACTTGGGGTTTTATTGCCCTCGCGGTGTATAAAAAAACTTTTGTTTCTTTGGGGTTTTAAAATTTCCCTGGGGTGTTTTGACAAAATTTGGCTTTCTTGGTGTATTATTGCCCTCGAGGGTGTATGCAACCTTTGTGCTCTTGGGGCTTTATATTGCCCCCCGGTGTATGACAACAAATTTGGGTATTTGGTGCTATTTAAATTTCCCTCGCGGTGATGACACCTTTTTTTTATTGGGCTATATATTGCTCCGGGGGGTAGAAAAAAACTTTGTGCTATTGGTGTTTTTTATTGCCCCCCGGGGGGGTATGACAAACTTTGTGTTTCTTGGTGCTTTATATTGCCCTCGCCCGGTGTTGACCCCCCCAAAAACCCCGGTGCTATTGGTGCCCTTTTTCCCACCTTTCCAAAACCTTTTCCCCGGGGGGCCCCCCAGGGGGAAGACCAAAATTTGCCCCATTTGGGGCTATATTTTTGCCTTTGGGGTTTTATGACAACATTTGGATACTTTGGGGTTTATTTTGCCCTCGCGGGGGATGACAAAAACTTTGTGCTATTTTGGGGGAAAATTTTTGCCCGGGGTGTTTGGGCAACACTTTGTGTACTTGGGCTTTATATTTTCCCTCCGGTGTTAGCCCAAAACCCTTTTTGGTACTTGGTGCTTTTATATTGCCCCCCTGGGGGGTTTTTTTGACAACACTTTGCCCACTTGGTTTTTTTCCTTTAAATTGGGGTATTTTTTAATTGCCCTCGTGGGGTATGGAAAACAACCTTTTTGCTAATTTGGGGCTATATATTGCCCTGCGGTTGTTTGGGCAACACTTTGCCCAATTTGGGGGAAAATATTGCCCTTTGGAAAGGGGTATGACAAAACTTGGCCCCTTGGGGGGGCTATTTATTGCCCTTTTGGGTGTTTTGACAACATTTTTGCTTTTGGGGTATTATTGCCCCCGGGGGTATGACAAAAACTTTGGGGGTATTTTGGGGCTTATTTTTTGCCCCCAAGGGGGGTATGACAACACTTTGACTTTTGGGGCTATATATTGCCCTGGGGTTATGCAAAAACCTTTTTGGCCCATTGGTGTTTAATTTCCCTGGGGGTGTATGAAAAAACACTTTGGCCCCTTGGTGTAAAATTGCCCCGGGTTTTTTGACAACATTTGGGGGTCTTTGGGGATTTATTTCCCCCGGGGTGTATGACAACATTTGGGACTTATTGGTGCAATTAAAATTGCCCTTTCCGGGTATTTTGGAACCCAAAATTTTGCTACTTGGTGCTATTATTGCCCTTTGGGGGTGTATGACAACACTTGGGATTCTTGGTGTTATTTTTGCCCTGGGGTGTATGCAAAATTTGCCCCTGGTGCTTTTTTATTGCCTTGTGGGGGTTTTGACAAAAATTTTTGGCCCACTTGGTGTATAATTGCCCCGGGTTATGACAACACTTTGGCCCTTTTGGTGCCCAAATATTGCCCCCGCGGTTTTAGGGCAACACTTTGGCTACTTTGGGGCTTTATTGCCCCTCGGGGTGTATGACAACCACTTTGCCCCTTTGGGGGCCTTTTTGTTTCCTTGCGGGGGTTTTTGAAACATTGGTGCTATTGGTGCTATTTTTTGCCCCCGGGTGGGATGACTAATTTGGCTTCTTGGTGCTATATATTGCCCTCGGGGTGTATACAAAAAACTTGGGGCTACTTGGGGTTTATATTGCCCGCGGGGGGGATGAAAACCCCTTTTTTTTTAAATTTGGGAAAATATTGCCTCGCGGGTTTTTGACAAAACTTTTTTTTAATTGGTGCTATTTATTGCCTTTGGGTTTTATGGGCAAAAAACCCCTTTTTCCTTTTTTTGGGGGTATATTTTGCCCGGGGTGTATGACAACCTTGGGGGGTACTTTTTTTTTATATATTGCCCCCCGGGGGTTGACAACAATTGGGCACTTTTGGGGTTAAAATTTTTCCCCCAAAGGGGTTTTACAACCTTTTGGTACGGGGGTGCCCAATTTTTGCCCCCCGCGGGTGTTTTTGAAAAACTTTGCGCTACTTGGTGTATATTATTGCTCCCCCCCGGGGGGTAGGGGCAACACTTGGGCATTGGTGTATAATTGCCTCGGGTGTATTTTTAAAACCCTTTTCACTTTTTGGTGCTAAAATTGCCCTCGCGGTTTTTTGACAAAAACTTTGGGGTAAATTGGTTTCCAATATTGCCCTGGGGTGTATGACAAAAAAATTTTTCCCCCTTTTTTGTTTATATTGCCTTCCGGGATGACAACAAATTTTCGCTACTTGGTTGGTATTATTGCCCTGGGGTGTATGACAAACTTTGCGCTACTTGGGGCTTTATATTGCCCTTGGGGTGTTGACAACAATTTGGGGCCCCACTTGGGTGCTATAAAAATTTCCCCCCCGGGGTATTACAACACTTTGGGATACTTGTGCTTAAAAATTTTTCCCTCGGGGGGGGTTTTGACAAACTTTGGCCCAATTGGTGCAAAATATTGCCCTCGGGTGTTTTATGACAAAACTTTGTTAAAAAGGGGTTTTTTTTTGCCCTTTTGGGGGTGTATGACAAAAATTTGGGGCTATTGGTGCTTTATATTGCCCCCCGGGGGGATGACAAAATTTGGCTTTCTTGGGCTATTTATTGCCCCCGCGGGGTATGGGAAAAAAATTTTTTCCCTACTTGGTGCTATTTTTGCCCTCTCGGGTGTATGACAAACTTGGCAAAACTTCGTTTATTTTTGCCCCCCGGGGTCTAGACAAACTTTGAGTTTTTGGTTTCTTTATATTGCCTCGCGGGTGATGGGCAACACTTTGTGCAATTTTGGGCTATTTATTGCCCAAACGGGTGTTTGAAAACCCCTTTTCCTGTTTTGGGTATATATTGCCCCCGCTGGTGCTTTAATTTGTGCTACTTTGGGGCTTTATATTGCCCTCGCGGGTGTTTGACAAAACTTTGCCCCAATTTGGGGTTTTATATTGCCCTCCGGGTGTTGGGGAAAAAACTTTTTTGGGCCCACTTGGGGTTTATATTGCCCCGGGCCCGGGGTTTTGGGCAAATTGGCTAATTGGTGGCCCATAATTGCCCCTCGGGGTGGATGAAACACTTTGGCCCTTTTTGGTGCTATATTTTTAAAAAGGGGTTATGAAAAACTTTTGCCCGGTTTTGGGGCATTTATTGGCCCCCGAGGGGGTTTTAAAAACTTTTTGAAAAGGTGCCATATATTGGGCCCCCGCGGGTGTATGACAAAACTTTGGCTACTTGGGTTTTATATTGCCCTTGCTGGTTGGGCAACCCCTTGTGCTTTTTGGTGTATTTATTGCCCTTGGGGTGTTTTGACAACAATTGGTTTCTACTTGGTGTTTTAAAATTGCCCTCCGGGGGTTTTGGGGAAAACTTTGGCTACTTGGTGCAATTTTTTGCCCTCGCGGGGGTATGACAAATTTTTCCTTCTTTTTGCATATATTTCCCCCGCGGTGATGTCACTTTTTGCTACTTTGGTGCTATATATTGGGCCCCCGGGGTTTTATGACAAAACTTTTTGGTATTGGTCTTTATTTTGCCCTCGCGGGTGTTTGACAACACTTTTTTTCTTCTTGGTCTATTTTTGCCCTCCCCGGGGGTTTTTTGACAACCTTTGCTACTTGGTGGGTAATTTGCCCTCGGGTTTGTGACAAAACTTGGTGTACTTGGGGGTTTTAAAAAAGGGCCCCCCCGGGGGTATGAAAACAATTTGGCCTCTTGGTTTCTAATTTTATTGCCCTTCCCGGGGATGCAAAACTTTTTCGTATTGGGGGCTATTATTTTCCCTCGCGGGGGGTATGGGCAACACTTTGGCTACTGGTGCTATTATTGCTTTTGGGGGTTATGACAAACTTTGGGTATTGGTTTCTATAATTGCCCTCCGGTGTTTACAACACTTTTGCTACTTGGTGCTAAAAATTTCCCTCGCAGTTTTATGGGCAAAACCCTTTTTGGTACTTGGGGAAATTTTTGCCCTCGGGGTGTATGACAAAACCCTTTTTTACTTGGGTTTTTATTGCCCTGCGGGGGTTTGAACACTTTTTCTTGGTGTTTATTTGCCCCCCCCCGGGGGGATGAAAAACTTTTTTGGGTTTCTTTGGGGTTTTATTTGGCCCCCCCGGGGGGTATGACAAAAATTTGCCTTTTTGGGGCTATATATTGCCCCCCGGGGGGTATTTACAAACACTTTGGGGGCCCCTTGGGGCTATTTTTTTCCCCCGGGGGGTTTTGGGCAACCCTTTGGTTTTTGGTGCTTATATTTTCCCCCCCCGGGGTTTATGGAAACCTTTGGGCTAATTGGTGCTTTTATTGCCCTACCCGGGGGTATGACAACACTTTGGCATTGGTGCTATATATTTCCCCCCCCCGGTTTTTATGCAACTTTTTGTATTGGGGTAATATTCCCCCGCGGGTTTTATGACAACCCCTTTGGCCCCAATTGGTGATATTTATTTCCCTCCGGGTTTATGAAAAACCTTGGGGACTTTCTTTTATTTTTCCCCCCGGGGGTTTTGACAACACTTTGGCTAATTGGGGCTAATATTGCCCTCGCCGGGGTATGACAAACACTTTGGGGGTAAATTTGGGGCTATTTTTTGCCCCTTGCCGGGGGTTTGAAACACTTTTGCTATTGGTGTATATATTGCCCCCGCGGGCTTTTGAAAACTTTGTGCACTTGGGGCTTTTTTATTTGGGGTGTTTTACAAACTTTGTGCGATTGGTGTTTTATATTGCCCTCGGGGTGTTGGGGCAACCCCTTTGGGCTTTTTGGTGCTATATATTTTCCCCCCGCCGGTGTATGACAAAACTTGGTGCTACTTTGGGGCATTTTTTTTGCCCTAGGGGTGTTGACAACAAATTTTTTCTACTTTGGGGTTTTATTGGCCCCTCGAGGGGGGTTTTGACAACACCCTTTTTGGGTACTTGGTGCAAATATTGGCTTGGGGTGTATGAAAACCCCCTTTTTCCATTTGGGGCCCTTTTATTGCCCTCGCTGGTGATGAAAACTTTGGCTACTTTGGGGCTATTTATTTCCCTCGGGGTGATGACAATTTTTTGTATTGGTGTTTTTTTGCCCCCCGCGGGGGGAAACACTTTTGCCCCACTTTTTGTATATATTGCCCTTGCGGGGGATGAAAAACTTTGGGTTTTACTTGGGTGCTATTTAAATTTCCCCCGCGGGTGTATGACAAACTTTGGGCCACTTGGTGCTATTTATTGCCTTTGGGGGGGTTTTGACAACCCCTTTTGGGTCTTGGGGTGCATTTTATTGCCCCTTAGGGTGTTTTTAAACACTTTTGGGACTTGGGGTATTTTTGCCCTCGGGGTGTATGAAAAACACCTTTTTTGGGTACTTGGTGCTTTATAATTTCCCCCGCGGGTTGGAATTGACAAACCCCTTTGGCACCCAATTTGGGGGCTATTTTATTGCCTGGGGTTATGACAAACTTTTTGGGTTCTTGGTGTTAATTGCCCCCGCGGGTTTTATGACAACACTTTTGAAATTTGTTTCAAATATTGCCCCCGCCCCCCTTTTAGGGCAAACCCTTTTTTCCCAAATTTGGTTTTTTATTGCCTCGAGGGTGTATGGGCAAACACTTTGCCCAATTGGTGCTATTTTTTGCCTTTCCAGGTGTATGCAACAATTGGTTCTTCGTTGCTTTTTATTGCCCTCGGGTTTTATGCAAAAACTTTGGCTTCTTGGTGCCCATTATTGCCCCCGGGGTGTATGGGGCAACACTTTGTGTACTTGGGTTTCTATATATTGCCTTGCTGGTGTATAAACCCCTTTGTGCTACTTGGTGCTATATATTGCCCTCGCAGGTTTTTGAAAACACTTTGTGGGTACTTGGTGTAAATATTGCCCTCGGGGTATTTTGACAAAACTTTGGGTCTTTTTGCTATATTTGCCCTCCGGTGATGACAAATTTGGGGCTTTCTTGGTGTATTTTTGCCCGCGGGTGTAGGGCAACATTGTTTTTTCTTGGTGCTAATTTTTTGCCCCCCGGGTTTGGGCAAAAAACTTTTGGGGGTATTGGTGCTAATATTGCCACCGGGGTTTTATGACAAAAACTTTGGCTTCTTGGTTTTATATATTGCCCCCCGCCCGGGGGATGACAACAAAAAGGGGGGTTTTCTTGGTCTTTATATTGCCCCCCCGGGTTTTTGACAACAATTTGTGTACTTTGGGGTATATATTGCCCGCGGGGGTTTTGGGGCAAAACTTTGGCTACTTGGTGCTTTTTTAAAATTTCCCTCCGGGGGGTTTTGACAACACTTTGTGATTGTGCTATATTTGCCCCCGCGGGGGTATGACAAACACTTGGGCTACTTTTCTTTTTTATTGCCCCCGGGTGTTTGAAAAAAACCCCCTTGGTGTTTTTTTGGGGTGTCCCCTTTTTTTGGCTTTTTCCCCCGCGGGGTATGACAAACTTTGGCCCATTGGGTATATTTCCCCCGCGGTGTTGCCCAAAACTTTTTGTATTTGCTAATATTGCCTTGGGGGTAGAAAACATTTTTTTTTACTTGGGCTTAAAATTGCCCGAGGGGGTATGACAACACTTTGGGTATTGGTGCTTTTTATTGCCCCCGGGGTATGAAACACTTTTTTTCTACTTGGTGCTATATTTGCCTCGAGGGGTTTTGACAACACTTTTTCTATTTTTGCTAAAATTGCCCCCCGGGGTTATGAAAAAATTTTTGTACTTGGTGCTAAAATTTTCCCTCGCGGGGTTTTTGACAACACTTTGTGCTACTTTGGGGTATAATTTCCTCGGGGTGTATGACAACCTTGGGGTTGGTATATATTGCCCTCGGGGTTGAAAAACATTGGGTTTGGTGGATTTTTGCCCTCGGGGTGTTTTACAAAAACTTGGGGCTACTTGGGCTTTTATTTCCCTCGGGGTGTAGCAAACTTTGGTATTGGTGCTTTATTGCCCTGGGGGGTTTTGAAACATTTTGGCTACTTGGTCTTTTTAAATTGCCCTGCGGGTGTAACAACATTTGGGCCCCTTTTTGCTATATTCCCCCGGGGGTAGACAAAATTTGGTCTGGGTTTTTTGCCCCGAGGGTGTATGACAACCTTTTTGCCCATTGGGGGGTATTTGCCCCCGCGGGGGGGATGACAACACTTGGGGTTTTGGTGTATTTTTTCCCTCGTGGGGGTTTACAACACTTTGGCTTCTTGGGGTTATATTTCCCTCGGGGTTTGACAACACTTGTGCTACTTTGGGGATTTTGCCTCGGTGTTGACAAATTGGGGACTTGGTGTTTTATATTTCCCTCGGGGTTATGACAACCAAATTGGTGTATTTGGGGGTTTTTTT
>NW_026507840.1:0-11759 GCF_026875155.1 Cherax quadricarinatus
GTTTTGTTGGTGCTACTGTTGTTTTCGGTGCTACTGTTGTTTACCTCTGATGTTGTGGTGTTACTGTTACTGGTGGTGCTACTGTTACTGGTGGTGTTACTGATGGTGTGATGTTTCAAATGATAATGTTTGTGTTACCGCTGTTACTGGTGCTACTGTTGATATTGCTGTTGTTAGTGCTGTTTGTGTTTATGTCACTCTTGTTGTTGGTGTTACTGCTGATGGTGGTGCTATTGTTATTTGTGGCTTATGTCTGAGGTGCTATTTGGTTGTTTTCCTGCTGTTATTGGTGCTGCTGTTGATGTTGGTGCTACCGTGGTTAATGTTGGTGCTACCGTTGTTGATGTTGGTGCTACTGTTGTTGATGTTGGTGCTGCTGTTGTTGATGTTGGTGCTACTGTTGTTGATGTTGGTGCTACTGTTGTTGATGTTGGTGCTACTGTTGTTGATGTTGGTGCTACTGTTGTTGATGTTGGCGCTACTGTTGTTGATGGTGCTACCGTTGTTGATGTTGGTGCTACTGTTGTTGATGTTGGTGCTACCGTTGTTGATGTTGGTGCTACTGTTGTTGATGTTGGTGCTACTGTTGTTGATGTTGGTGCTACTGTTGTTGATGGTGCTACCGTTGTTGATGTTGGTGCTACTGTTGTTGATGTTGGTGCTACTGTTGTTGATGTTGGCGCTACTGTTGTTGATGGTGCTACCGTTGTTGATGTTGGTGCTACTGTTGTTGATGTTGGTGCTACCGTTGTTGATGTTGGCGGTACCGTTGTTGACATTGGTGCTACCGTTGTTAACACAGTGCTAATGAATACGCCGAGAGGTGTGTCTCTTGGTGTATATTTACAAGGACGTGCGTGTCACTCTTAGTATAGTTGTTAATAATAATAATAATAATAATAATAATAATAATAATAATAATTATATTGGTTCTCCTTTACCATGAAAATCGTCAAGATGTACCTTCTCTACTTGACAATTTTAAAATCCAAGTTGTATTAAAAAATCTTGATAAATACAACATTTAAATGAGAATTATCCAAAAAAATACTAATGGTTTTGTTTGTAAGATTCCTCTGTAAAAAATGCAATAAAGATTATGATCAAACTGGAAAAAAAACCTTGAACTAAGATCACATCAACATAAATATAACATTAGAACTGGACAAGAATCTAATGCTTTGTTTATACTTGTGAGAGATTTAAACCTCGGAATTGATTTTCAAAAGGTCGAGAAAAGTTGTATCAAGCTGGACCATTGATGAAATACATATAATTGAATCAAAATTTATGAAAAATAGTATTGATTTTAATTCGAATATTGGTTCTGGGTTATATAAATTATTATATTATATAAATTAATTTGAGGAATTTAAGCCATGCACAACATGACCTGTATAGTTTTCACTTAACATGTATATTGACCGTCCCACCTGTATCATACTGGGTCTGGTATACAGTCATATGTGAGGTGGTATCTCAGCCTGATAAGCCTTCTGCTACTCTATTATTTATACACTTCCTTGATAATGTGACATATCATGAATGCACTTAGAAGCTCATTATCATTTCACAGTGGATGTTTTGCACACATACACATACACCGCGGGGCCAGGAGCTGTAACTCAACCCCTGTAACCACAGTTAGGTGAGCAGACGCACCCACATAAACATACATGTACACACACACACACACCAGAGCCAGAAATGAATGTGCACAGATAAGGAGGGAGGCTCAGCAGCAACAAGAAAATGTTACAGCAGCAAAAGGCAAAATATAGGGAAGTAACACCTTAAGTACTTGACTGGGGACCCTCATCCTCAGAGAAGACAAAAAACATATCTCAGGGAAAACTCAAGGTTCTCCTTGGAGCTGTTTGAATATTTTCTTCTCCTACCACCCCGTATATTATATATATATAATATATATATATATATATATATATATATATATATATATATATATATATTATATATATATATATATGTAAAATAATATATATATATATATATATATATATTATATATATATATATATATATATATATATATATATATATATATATATATATATATATATATATATATATATATGTATATATATATATATATTATATTATATATATATTATATATATATATATATATATATATATATATACTTTAGTTGATACGAGACAATCTTACAGCTGCTAGGAGTATTTGTTTGGGTTACTGTTTGATACGGGCTCCTAAAAACCCCGTCAGCTAGGCTAGGTGTGGATTCCAAACTGGTGCTGCATACTCCAATATAGGCTTAACGCACATGGTGTACAGGGTCCTGAACGATCCCTTATTGAAATGTCGTAATCTTGTTCTTAGGTTTGCTAGGCGCCCATATGCTGCAACAGTTATCTGGTTAATGTGCATCTCAGTAGATGTGTTCGGTGTTATACTCACCCCAATGTCCTTTTCCTTGAGTGAGGCTTGTAGTCACTGGCCCCTAGACAGTACTCCATTTGCGTTCTTTTGTGTCCTTCCCCAATCTTCATGAATTTGCACTTGGTGAAGTTGAACTCCAGGAGCCAGTTGTTGGACCAGGCCTGCAGCCTGACCAGATCCCTTATAGTTCCGCCTAGTCCTCTTCCGACTGAATTCTTATCAACTTCACATCTGCAAACAGGGCCACTTCTGAGTCTATTCCTTCCACCATGTCATTCACATATACCAGAAACAGCAATGGTGCTAGAACTGAACCCTGCGGAACCCCGCTCGTCACAGGCACCCACTATGACACCTGGTCACGTACCATGACTCGCTGTCTTCCTGACTGGTATTCCCTGATCCACTGCAGTGCCTTCCCTGTTATCTCTGCCTGGTCCTCCAGTATTTTTGTACTAATCTCTTGTGTAGAGCTGGGTCAAACACCCTCTTACAGTCAGGAAAATGAGATCTACCCACCCCTCTCTCTCATGCCCTACTGCTGTCTCCCTGTAATAGAACTGCAATAGGTTTATGACATAGTATTTCCTATCCCTGAAACCGTGCTGGCTGTCGCTGATGTGGTCATTCTTTTCTAGGTGCTATACCACTCTTCTGATAATCTTCTCCATCACTTTGCGCTTACACTACAGTTATAAAACTGCAACATTAACACCCCTCCATCAGAGTGTAGGGACTGTACTTCCCATCCCAGGACTCAAGGTTGGCCTGCCGGTTTCCCTGAATTCCTTCATAAATGTTATTTTGCTTACGCTCCATCAGCATATTAAGTCATAAAAGTCATTTGTATCCATTCTGCCTATCCCTAGGTACCTTACCCTTTTCCTTACATTTATTAAATAGAAGCACTAACCACTCCAAAACTATATCCCTACCTGCTTTTAACATTTACACCTTTATCATATCAATCCCAGCTGCTTTATCCCCTTTCGTTTTACCCACTGCCTCATGCACTTGCCGCACACTGAAAATTGTCTCTTCCTCATTCCTGTAAGATGTTATTCCTCCTTGCCCTATACACGAAATCACAGCTTCCCTGCCTTCATCAACCTTTAACAATTCTTCAAAATATTTCCTCCATCTTCCTGATACCTCTAACTCTCCATTTAATAACTCTCCTCTCCTATTTTTAACTAGCAAATTCATTCGTTCCCTCGGCTTCCTCAATTTATTAATCTCACTCCAAAACTTTCTTATTTTCACAGAAATTTGCTCATAAGGGGGCCGTCGGGCAAAATCTGTAACTCTTTTGTTTACCGTCCGATTTCCTCAAGTTTTGGTGCACAAGACAAAGTGTTTTCACTCTTTCTTGAAAATATTTATCAAAAATATACCTCAAACAACAACTGAGAAAAGACTGATTTACTGAAAATGCCCTTGTGCCTACATTCATTCTTATATGGGACTACGTAAGGTTATTTGGACACTTGGTGCCTAGAGAACAAAGCTAATACTAATTTTCATCGTGAGCTTTCCTCTAAATAACTTATCCTTATTTCACAAAAAAATAAAGTTTGTAAGTTTCTGGAATATTGCAAAAAAATCTGTCCTTTACTCCCACATAACTCCCAAAGTATTTGGAATATTTCCAAAAATGTCCTGGGTGAAATTAGAGAAATCATTATTCTACAATTTCTTTGAATATTATTCCATTTAAATAAGTAATACAGGAATAATTATGGACTTTAGGTGAATAAGTTACTTCCGAGATATCGGCCGAGAGCGCCGGCCGGCCCACCGTCTCAAAAAAAAAAAAAAAAAAAATTCGCGAAAATCGCGTTTGTTTGGGTGTATTTCTTAGAAAACTGATGTTCTAGTGTAGTTATCCTCTTCAAAACACCGTTTTCTCTTACTCAATAATATCGAAATATTCCCGATAATCTCTCGCCATATTATGGCCTATTTTATTCAGTCTAGAGTATATAACATGTTTGTATGTTATTTATAGTGTTTATTATATCATATTAGATCAATTCTGATAGACAAATAAGCCATAGAGTTGATATGTAAGCGTAATAATGAAGGGATTTCTCCTGGCACTCTCTGGAGCGGGAACACTGCCGATCGTTCCCATATGGTTCCTGGTTGTCTCTAAGTCTACGTACAAGCTCCGCCTGTTCTTATATGATGCCAAATAGTCAGTTATTATATTAGAAAGAATAATGCAAGAAAAAGCGATACAAAACAAGAAAAAAACTCCAAAAAATATACGGGCCGTGAGCAGACTCGCTACCAATATCACCGTCACCATACCTGATATAAATAACTATAATTTCTTGTAGAAACGTCGTAGAACATTCATTCTGGTACCATTGTGTTGCCAAAGAATTAAGCTATTTTTCAATATATATAACTCAATTTCCATAATTTTTCGATTTTTGGGTGAGCGTGCGCGGAAATTTGCCCTAACAGCCCCCCATAACATTTCACCCACTCTCTCATTTGCTCTCTCCTTGCATCACTTCTACTTTGTAAAAACCTTTCATATGCAAACTTTTTCTCTCTTACTACTCACTTTACATCATTTCACCACTCGCTCTTCTTCCCTCCTGCACCCACTTTCCTGTAACCACGAACACTAACACTTCATTTTCTAACTTACCCCATACATGCTCTACCCCATTGCCTGTACTCTCACTAGCCCATCTATCCTCCAATAGTTGCTTATATCTTACCCTAACTGCCTTCTCCATTACTTTATCTTGGTCATGACCTACTGGCACTAGTAGGTCCCACCCACCTGTAATGTTGGTCACGACCTACTGTCACTAGTGGGTGCCTCCCACTTGTTATGGTGTTGGTCATGACCTACGAACACTAGTGGGTCCCACCCACCTGTAATGGTATTGGTCATGACCAACAATAGTGGGTCTCACCCACCTGTAATACTGGTCATGACCAACTAACACTAGTGTGTCCCACCCACCTGTAATGTTGGTCATGGCCAACTAACACTAGTGGGTCCCATCCACCTGTTAATGTGTCATTTTGGTGGGGGGCCAACTAACCTAGTGCGGTCCCACCCACCTGTAATGTTGGTCGTTGACATACTAACACTTTTGGGTCCCACCCACCTGTAATGGTATGGTCATGACCACCTGCAACTAGTGGGTTCCTTACCCAACTGTAAGTTGATCATGACCTACTGGCGCTGTGGGTCCCCCACACCTGTAAGGTGTTAGTCTTGACACAATTAACAACTGGTTGGGTTAAGTATAAAACCTCAATCCTCACTCATATGGTTTTAGACCTAAACAGAGCGTTTTACATGCCGATCAATTCTTTCATAAAATCCGGCCGTTCATTGGAGATTTAGGGGGAATGTATCTCCAACGGACAACTGCCTAGCTGTTGAGTCTGCTTGTCTGTTCTTCTGGTTGATCGAAGATCTTGCTTATATAAGCAGCCCTGCAACAAAGTTCGATGCAATTATCTGAAATCATCAGTCTGGACTGCCCTTCTGCTGCAAATACCTTCTGAATATATTTGATAAAAGTTTAAGCAGACATGTCAGTGGCTTCTTCTTAGTTGTATGCTCTAGTTGTAGCACAGTGATCAAAACAGCATGTACCACCTTGATGGGAACTTGGTCCAGCTGTTTTGGTTAAAAATTATTGGTCCAGTATAATCTACACTCGTCACCTCAAATGGAGCTGATAGTGATATGACAAACTCATTTCCAGTGGGGATATGGAGGTGGGACCGGGATACTGACATCTCCATATCGTAGTGACGCAAGTTATACAGTCCTTTTTTGTTTTTTTCACACTTTCGTCGACCTTGAGGTATCAGCTAGGATTGTCGTATATGACAAAAGTGTGTCAGCTACCCCACATGTAATACGTTACTGTGGGCGTTTGCACAATAGTTATTTGTAGCCATTGAAGTTCTTGGGGATCAATATTGATTGTATGGCTTTCTTTAGGTAGTGAAGAATATGAATTCTTCCTCGACATCTTATATTCTTTTTGAGTCGAGATAAAGTTTCTAAAGATTTAATCATGCAGGTTTCTTTGGGGATTTATCTTGTGTTTCTAGAAATTTATATTCTGTAGAGTAAAGTCTTTCTTGCTTAGTTTCACCAGTAGTTTTAATGGGTTCAAGACATTCATAATCAGGTTTGATTCCTTTAATGAGTATGGACAAGAGCTGTAACTCTTAAGAGTTTACCAAAGAGGAGTATTTAGATCCATCTATGACTATTTCTGTTGTGTCTGCACAGTTATTATACAACTTATTCTGCTGTGTTCAAGCAGGCGTTTCCTTTGTCTTAATGTGAGCTGTTTGCTGAGGGCCAGGTTATTTTCATTAAGAGAGTCAGTTCGGTCAGTGGAGCAATAATTTATTATCCACAAATGTCTGAGTGGGACACCCACGTGACAACATGTCTGCTGGAATTCTCTTTGGTAGGAGTGTGAGAAAGTGTTAAGCTCTCGCATCTCTATTATTTCTGCTTATCTGTTCTGTACATTGACCAACTACTTTTTATTTCTTAACCACTGGGAGTAACTGCCTCATTATCACTCCAGATCCACGGTTTTTTTCAATAGTGAGGTGGATCAAGTACTTTGGTGAGGTAGACAGCTATTTTTGTCTACATAGTGTGACAGTTCCAATTGTGTACTGTTCTGACCATCAAGGGTGCTACCAGGGCCTTTGAGTAAAATTTGTGTACTTCCTTCAGCAGTACTCATGTAAGCTACAGCGCCATAACCTCTGGTTGACGGCATCACAGAACACATGTTTTATGTGTTCTTTGTTTCCTTCTTGACCTATTTGTCTGGGAAATGTAATTTGATGAAGTTGCTTAAACTCCCTGGATATTTCATCCCATGCTTGATAATTTATAGAGGCAATTTTCCATTCCATCCAAATTTTGTAGTTTCCATGCATCTGCATAAGCATTTTACCCTTTATGGTAATTGGTGAGACGAGTCCTAGAGGATCAAAACATTGTGATTGCATATTGTTGCAATCAGGAATTTCAGCTTCAGGGAAACCTTCTTTGATAAGTTCCCTTAATTGCTTTGAATTTGTATTCCCACCATCCTTAGAGGCATATTTGCTTCTTTCATCTCCTTGTTAGTTTCTCTGTATAAGGATTTCAAATCCTCCTCTTTATTCACAGTACCTTGAAGATTGTCCACATAAAAACTTTTCTTTAAGATTTCTTTGAGGGACTTTTCCGATTTCTTTCAAAAAATGGTATTTAGAGTTGGTTCTAGTAAGAATGGAGAGGATGTTGCACCAAATAATACTGATTTGAAACGATAAGTTTCACAGGACTTTGAGGATCATTGTGGATTTTCAGGCCACAAGAATCGAGTATAATCTCTATCTATTTCTTGTAGTCCTACTCTTAAGAAAGCTTTGGAAATATCAGCCGTGTAGGCATATGGGTTTTTTGCGAAAATTTCTAAGCACGTCTCCAAGCTTCTCAGTTAGTGAGGGGCCGGTCATCAGACAGTCATTAAGACTTGCTACATCTTTTTTTGCACGTGCGCTGCAATTGTATACAACACGTAGTGGAGTGGTTTCAGAATCTTTTTTTGATCCATGTGGGGGGAGATAATGAGCTTTGTCTTCAACTTATCTTCGGGCTATTTCCTCAATGAATTTATTGTCCAACTGTTCTTGTATGATATTATCATAGACAGTCAGTAGCTCTGGATTCTTCCTGAGCTCTGTATTTGTGCTTTCCTTTTCCGAAAGCCATGCATTTAAATTTAGGGGTGATGGTGGATTTAATTTTTCCCTGGTAACCTAAAACCCAATACTGTCATCTTTATATTTGACAGTGTTTCCCAAAAATTTTGGGTTTTTAAGTCTGATTTGGGGGATTACACAAACCTTGCATCTTAAACCACCTTACACGGCACCATTCTTCCGAAAAAGGGGTGTGGCTCTTCTTGGTTTTCCCGAGAACTAGCCTTTTTCCCTGAAACCCAATATCCAAGCCTTTCCCCCACTTTCAGAGGGAATGACCCACAATTTTCAATGTGGTTGCTTTTTCCCGAATTGAAAATTTGTGTCATGATCAAGGGTTTCTTTAATATAAATTTTCCCCAAAACATATAATTATCTTCCCCCTTTAAAAGGGGCCCAAATAGTGGTCCTTCTGTTTTCAGGAAGGCTAACTTGACCTTAGCTGCTTTCAGTGCTGCAACTGTTTCTTTAATCCCTGGATCTGCACAGACTAGCAAATCATCTACTACCACAGTTCTACTGTCTTTTTCTGTTTCCTAGCCAAAGTGATTCTGGCTAGGTCATATGTCTGTTTACCAGAATTGTGGAAAAAAAACCAGCTATATCTAACTGTATTTTGGCATAGGGGTTTTTTATTCAGTTTCTGCAACACTGTTTTTCTTATGAAGGACCTTGTGAGCCTTGATCAAATAGTGTTAGCACATTGGTTTTGTGTAATTTATTAGTTTAAATCAACTCGAGCTATCGGGAGGAGCAGTTGCTTTAAACTTATCTCTCACATTTAATGCTGTTGCTTGTTGACTTCCTGATTCTGTGGAAATCTCTGCTGTTCAGCAAAATTTGGCATATGCTGTATGATGCATTCCTTGCATTTAAAACACTTCTTCAGTGAGCATTTTCCTCCCTTGTGTTCACCTAAAACTTGATGCACTTTTCAGCTGTGAACACGTTGTTTACGTGCCTCCATTGATGTGTATTGACTACAATAAATGTGCCAATGTGTTCCATCACAAAGTACACATTTTGGAGTACGTTTATGTGTGACAGTTGTTTACTGTCTGTTGTATTCACAGCTTGATAAATGCCTATATGGGATTTCCATTTGTGTTTAGTGGGAGTAGGTATACTCTTTTATACTGAGTTGAAGGTTTGTTATCCACGGGATTTGTGGATTTTTCATCTTGTCTCGTTGCTTGCATGCATGAAATATTGTTTGTAAACCATTGTTAATTTCTTCACAAGTGAAATAGCGTTTATTGACATAAAAATTTAATCGTTCAATAGTTTGTGGGGGACAACTCTCTTGTACAATACCATGAAAAACCAATCACATTCTTTAGGTCATATTTAGCACCTAGAGATCTGAGACTATTGTCTAATGTGATTTTAAACCCTTTGTAAGTCTGAAAAACAATGTTTGGGTGGCTTCAAGCTTGATATTAAGACTGCATGTCTAACTCGGCCTTGTCAGCATCAAATAATTGTCCTAAAGACAGTAAGGCTATTTGATAAATTGCCTTTTAAACCCCCGAAAAAGACTTAATCAGTTCATGGGTTCTCCCTTCACAAGACATTTAAGGAATTTAAACTTAGCAATCTCATCTATGTCAGTTCGTGAATTTACTATGGATTAAAACCATTTAAAGAATTCTTCATAATTATGACCTTGGAAAATAGGTAATGACAATGTAGGTAAACTTGGGAATTGGGACACTTGTGTTTACAGGTGTAACAGGTGTTTGACCAAATAGTTACAGTAGGTCTCTGTGACAGAGTTTTGGGCAGATAGCCCGTACTCCTGTCCACCTTAATTGTTGATTACTAAAAGTATTCCAAAACATTTTTAATTTCATCCTCAGATGGGTCTGATTCAAGAAATTTATTTTCATAATGTGTATAGTCTGAATTAAAATTTTTTCCCGACGTTGTGTAAGTAATTCAAATTTGACCTCAAAGATCATCAAAATCTATGTTTGTAAACTTGAGTTAATCCTTTTACAGATGAAATTAGATTTTCTAATTGTGTAATCTTAGTCTGTAAAGACTGAAAATAATTTTCAAACAAGCCATTTTTAATGGTATACTGAAAATTCTAGCACCACACTTAGAGTGTTTAAAAAAAAACTGTACTGCTATAAAAGCTGGTTTTGTTATCTTTAAGTCAGCAATAATTGAGTCAGACACTACTGACCTACTAAGCTTAACCCAGGGTCAATGACCATGAAGGGTACACAGTACATGTGGTGGTGTTTATGGCTTGAGTTGCTGTGTCAGCCTGGCCACGAAAGATTAATTGTAAATAACGATTTTATATCTTCATTCACTATACACTAAAAATTTACTGTTTAAATGTCCCGGGGGCCAAGATTGGGATTTGGATATTGACCCAAAAAATGTTTTCAATTTGCTTTTTGTTTTTTCCGAAAGACCAGGGGCTCCATTTTTGCCCCCTTTTTCCAATAATTGGGCTTTCCAAGTAGTTTTTAAAAAGCCTAGGAAAAGGGTGGGGGGATTTTTAAAAATTTTATGTTTTGATGGAAGGGAGTGGTTGGAAAATCAACTAAGTTTCATCCTCCCGTAAATTGGGCCAACGATAGTGATTATTATTTAAACGACGATCTTATTGGGGAGGAATTTTTTTTTCCCCCCCCCCACATCACCCATCAAATTAAATCTGGTCCTGTGGATCATCCAAATTTAAACTCAACCTCTCCCCTCATCATCATTTAAGGTATTAAATTAGGTAACTGGCAGCCTTTTTGCTTTGCCCCTAAAAGTTGCCCAAACTTGCTCCAAATTTTTTAGGTTGCGTTTTTTACTGGGTTTGCTTGGAGAATAGAAATTTCCATAAGTTTTAAGTTTTTTGATGCTTTATCATGGAATTAATTCCCGCCTAAAACCCATACAATGTAGCCTCTGGTGGCTGCGCGGGTTTAAAAGTCTTCGAAAATTTTGCTTGATAATTTTTTAAAGTCTTTGATTTCCCCCTAGGTTTATATTTTGGTAGATATTTGTAAAAGTAATTGGCAAGTTTATTTTGTTGCATAAAATTTTTTGGTTTTTGGGGGGACCTGATCGCGTCGTCCAATTTTAGTGGGGGAAATTTAAATTTTTTAACGAAACCTTTCATCTTCACCCCGAAATACCCCGAAGGGGTCAATTCCCAGGGTTTTAAAATTGGGGTTTTGGAGGGCAGGTATTCTAAAAAGGAGAAGTTTTGTAGCGGGTTTTTTAACAGGGGTTGGGCGATC
Organism: Cherax quadricarinatus; assembly: GCF_026875155.1. NCBI lineage: Eukaryota > Metazoa > Arthropoda > Malacostraca > Decapoda > Parastacidae > Cherax > Cherax quadricarinatus. The sequence continues at coordinate 11,438 of NW_026507840.1, forward strand.
CCACGTTCCCACCAGGGGAAAATTTCGACAGTGAAAAAGGTTTACAGTCTCTGGTTTGGGCAGGGCTATTTCGGTGTCCCTGGACGAGGACCCTTTTACGATTTTAAGAATGGGCCTTGAAAAGCGGTTTTTGGCTGTCATAATGTTAAATATTTTTTTTCCTTTCAATTCCCCCCAGTTTGGGTTACCACTCCACAGTTTTAAAAAGGGCAAAGGGGGATTGAAATTAAAATTCCCGCTAGAATTTTTTTGGAATATTTTGCCCTTTAAAATCCTACGTAGGGGAAAAAAACTCTGTATATGGTTTTCCGGTGGGAAAAAA
>NW_026507842.1:0-13422 GCF_026875155.1 Cherax quadricarinatus
TTTTTTTTTTTTTTTTTTTTTACTGATGTGGGATCGAACCCCCCTCGTTTTTTTTTTTTTTTTTTTTTTTTTTTTTTTTTTTTCTGACTGTGGGCGAACCCCACTCGTTTTTTTTTTTTTTTTTTTTTTTTTTTTTTTTTTTTTTATGACGTGGGCGAACCCCCCCCGTTTTTTTTTTTTTTTTTTTTTGACGTGGGTGAACCCCATGTTTTTTTTTTTTTTTTTTTTATCTTGGGTTCGAACCCCCTTTTTTTTTTTTTTTTTTTTTTTTTTACTGACTGTGGGGATCGAACCCCACTCGTTTTTTTTTTTTTTTTTTTGACATGGGTTTGAACCCCAGTTTTTTTTTTTTTTTTTTTTTTTTAAAGCTGTGGGGTTTGAACCCCACTCGTTTTTTTTTTTTTTTTTTTTTCTGATTGGGGTCGAACCCCCCTCGTTTTTTTTTTTTTTTTTTTTTCTGATGTGGGTTTGAACCCCACTCGTTTTTTTTTTTTTTTTTTTTTTTTTTTTTGACTGTGGGATCAACCCCCCTCGTTTTTTTTTTTTTTTTTTTTTTTTTTTTTTTTTTTTTTTTTTTACTGACGTGGGATCGAAACCCCCCCTGTTTTTTTTTTTTTTTTTTTACTGCTGTGGGGTTTGAACCCCACCCCTTTTTTTTTTTTTTTTTTTTTTTTTTTTTTTTTTTTTTTTTTTACGACGTGGGTCGAACCCCCCCGTTTTTTTTTTTTTTTTTTTTTTTTTTCTGACTGTGGGTTCGATCCCCCGGAGTTTTTTTTTTTTTTTTTTTTCTGACTGTGGGTTCGAAACCCCACTCGTTTTTTTTTTTTTTTTTATGACTGTGGGTTCGAACCCCACTCTTTTTTTTTTTTTTTTTTTTTTTTTTTTTTTTTTTTTTTTTTTTACTGACTGTTTGGGTTTGAACCCCATCGTTTTTTTTTTTTTTTTTTTTTTGAATGTGGGTTCCAACCCCACTTTTTTTTTTTTTTTTTTTTTTTTTAATGACTGTGGGAAACGAAACCCCCCCCCTTTTTTTTTTTTTTTTAATGACTGTGGGTTTGAACCCCCCTGTTTTTTTTTTTTTTTTTTTTTTTTACTGTGGGTTTTGAACCCCACTCTTTTTTTTTTTTTTTTTTTTTTTTTTTTTTTTTTTTTTACGACTGTTTGGGGTCGAAAAACCCCTTTGTTTTTTTTTTTTTTTTTAAATGGGCTGTTTGGGTTTTGAAACCCCACTTTTTTTTTTTTTTTTTTTTTTTTTTCTGACTGTGGGATCGAACCCCACTCTTTTTTTTTTTTTTTTTTTTTCTGACTTGGGTTCGAACCCCTTGGTTTTTTTTTTTTTTTTTTTTTTTTTTTTTTTTTTTTTCTGACTGTGGGTTTGAACCCCCCCCCTTTTTTTTTTTTTTTTTTTTTTTTTTTTTTTTTTTTCTGACTGTGGGTTTTTAACCCCCACTCTTTTTTTTTTTTTTTTTTTTACCCGTGGGTTCGGGAAACCCCCCTCCCTTTTTTTTTTTTTTTTTTTTTTTCTGACTGTGGGTTGAACCCCCCTTTTTTTTTTTTTTTTTTTACTGACTTTGGGGTTTGAACCCCCACTTTTTTTTTTTTTTTTTTTTTACTTTACTGTTTGGGTTTTGAAACCCCCCTCGTTTTTTTTTTTTTTTTTTTTTTTTTAATGAAATGTGGGTTTGAAAACCCCCCCTTTTTTTTTTTTTTTTTTTTTCCCGACTGGTTTTCGAACCCCATGTTTTTTTTTTTTTTTTTTTTTTTTTTTTTTTTTTTTTAACTGCTGTTTTGGGTTTGAACCCCACTTTTTTTTTTTTTTTTTTTTTTTAATGACTGTTTGGGTTTTGAACCCCACTGGTTTTTTTTTTTTTTTTTTTTTTTTTTTTTTTGACGTTGGGTCGAACCCCCCCCTCGTTTTTTTTTTTTTTTTTCTGACTGTGGGGTTTGAACCCCCCTTTTTTTTTTTTTTTTTTTTTTCTGGGCTGGGGTTTGAACCCCACTCCTTTTTTTTTTTTTTTTTTTTTTTTTTTTTTTTCTGACGTGGGTGAACCCCCACTTTTTTTTTTTTTTTTTTTTTTTCTGACTGTGGGTTTTGAACCCCACCCTTTTTTTTTTTTTTTTTTTTTCTGAATGTGGGTTTTGACCCCCCCTAAAGTTTTTTTTAAATTTTTTTTTAAAAGCGGGTTCCAAAAACCCCAATTTTTTTTTTTTTTCCCCTGACCTTTTTTGGGGTTCCAAACCCCAACCCCCGTTTTTTTTTTTTTTTTTTTAAAAGCCGGGGGGATCCCAAAACCCCCGCCTTTTTTTTTTTTTTTTTAACAGCTGTTGGGTTTGAACCCCCCAAATTTTTTTTTTTTTTAACCCGACTTGGGTCGGGGAAACCCCAGGTTTTTTTTTTTTTTTTTTACCCGTGGGGTCAACCCCACTGTTTTTTTTTTTCCCCACGGGGATTTGAACCCCCACCCGTTTTTTTTTTTTTTTTTTTTTTTTTTAAAAGCGGGGGGATCAACCCCAAACCGTTTTTTTTTTTTTCCCCGACCGTGGGGGGAAACCCCCCCCGTTTTTTTTTTTTTTTTTTTTTTTTTTTTAAACTGACCGGTGGTTAAAACCCCCTAAATTTTTTGTTTTTTTTTTAAAGACTGTGGGTTTTGGGGAAACCCCACCCCGGTTTTTTTTTTCCCCCTTTTTTTTTTTTTGCGGGGGGTTTAAAACCCCCCCGTACTTTTTTTTTTTTGAACTGACTTGGGTTAGAAAACCCCAACCTCGTTTTTTTTTTTTTTAAACCCCCGAAAAGGGGGGGTTTAAAAACCCCCCCCCCCTTTTTTTTTTTTTTTTAAATGAACTGTTGGTTAAACCCCCCAAACTCAAAACCGCCCCGTTACCCCCTAACCCGCTAGCTTTAAAACCCCCGGTCAGGGAGTCTCACAACTCCAGACCGCGGTTAGCCACTAGACCCCGTACCCTTTAAAACCCGTCAGGGGAGCCAAACCCCCAGACCGTCGGTTAGCCCCCTAGACCAGCTAGCTTTAAACCCCGGCAGAGAGCCCCACAAATCCAACCGTTGGGGGTTTTGCCACTAGACCCGCTACTTTTAAAACCCCCCCAAAAGAGCCTTTACAAATCCAAAAAGGGCGTGTTTTTGCCCTAGAAAAGCTAGCTTAAAACCCCGCGGTCAGAGAGACTCACAACCCCCAGAGGCGGTTTTCCCAATAGACCACTACTTTAAACCCGCGGGGCCGAGAACTTTAAACTCCCGCCCGTCGTGTTAAACCACTAGACCACTAGCCCTTTAAACCCCCGGGCCAAAAACTCAAACTCCAGCCGTCGTGGGTTTTGCCCCTAGACCCCCGTAGCTTTAAACCCCCCGGGCCCGAGGGGACTACCAAATTTCCCAAACCCTCGTGTTAAACCATAACCAGCTAATTTAAAACCCCCGGGCAAAGATTTTCAAACTCCCCGACCGTCGTTTTTAGCCACTAGACCCGCTAGCTTAAACCCCCGGTCCCGAGATCTCAACCCCCAGACCTCGTGTTACCCCCTAAAACCCGCTAGCTTAAAAACCCCCGGGCCAAAAGACTTTAAACTCCAAAACCGTCGTGTTTTCCCCTAGAACCCCGCTAGCTTTTAAACCCCCCGGGTTTAGAGAGCCCAACTCCAAACCGTCGTGTTAGCCATAGACCAGCTAGCTTAAAAAACCCCCGGTCAGAGAGCTCAAAAACTCCCAGACCTTTCCCTGTTTTTCCACTTTGACCCGCTAACTTAAACCCCCCGGCAGAGAGTCTCAAAACTCCAAACCCTTTTGTTAAAAACCCCTAGACCAAACAGCTTAAACCCGGGTCAAGAGTCTCAAAAAATCCGCCCCCCGTGTTTTCCATAACCACTACTTAAAAAACCCCCCGTCAAAGGGGGTCTCAAAACTCCCCCCCTTTGTGTTAAACCACTGACCCGCAAACCCTTTTAAAAAAAACCCACGGTTAAAATTTTAACCCCCAGGGTTTAAATTTACCAAATTTAAAAAGGGCTAGGCTTTAAAAACCCCCGGGTAGAATTTTAAACTCTAGACGCGGGGGTTTAACCCGGCCCAGGTAGGTTTAAAAACCCCTTCCCAAAACTCAGAAAAAATCCCCTTTTTCCCCCCTTTCCCCCGCCAACTACTTAAAAAAACCCAAAAAACCCCGGTGGAACAACAAAACTCCAACCCCTTTTGCCCTTGGGGGCCGGGGTAGCTTCCAACCCGGGGTCGGGATTTTCCCCCAATAGCCTTTCGTGTTTTTTTTCCCCCTTTTTTTCCATGTTTCCCCTCAGAAAATTACCTGGGGTTTTCGGGGTTGGGGGCCCCCTGGGGCCACCCAATTTTTCCCGGTTTTCAGAAAAAAAAATTTTAAAAACTAAGGCCCTTTTTGTTAGCCAAATTTAAACCCAGCTTTAGCTTTAAAGGGTTAAATTTTCCCAAAAATTTAAGCCCGTCGTTTAACCCCCTAGAAAAAAGTACTTTAAAAAAAACCCCCCCAGAACTCACAAAATAGAGGGGGTGGGTTTTAGGGCCACTAGACCAAAACCTAGGGGTTTCAAAACCGCGTTTGGAAAACTTTTTTCAACCTTTCCAGGGGGGTCCCGGGTTAGCCACCCCTTATTAAAAACCCTTTGCTTTTTAAACCCCCAAAGACTTCCAAATTCCAAACCCTCCAAAATTTTGGGGGGCCCTTTTTTAAAACCCAAATTAAAAACCCGGCCAAATACTCACAAAATCCCGACCTTTCGTTTAACCACTAGCGCCGGGGGGGGGCGTCTTAAAGCGGTTTTAAGGAAAACCCGAACACCAAAGTCCCTTTTCCCCTTTGGGGAAAATAGTTTTTTCCCGGGGAAGAACTTGAACTCCCAGCCTGTTTTTAGCCACGCCGGAGTTAAAAACCCCGGGTGGGTTTGAAACTAGAAACCCCCAACCCCGTTTTTGTACCCCTAAACCAATTTTACCCCAAAAAAAATTGGGGCAAAAGAAAGGGGTAATTGAATTTTTGGGGTTTTAAAACACCCTCCAGGAACTTTAAAACCCGGGCGGGTTTAAGAAAAAATTTTTTTTTTGGGGGGTTTTTTTTTAAAAAAAAAAAATTTTTTTTTCCCCCCCAAATTTTTTCCCCCCCCTTTTTTTTTAAAACCCCCCCCCTTTTTTTTTTGGGGGCCCCCCCCCCCTTTTGGGGGGGGAAACCCCAAAAATTTTTTAAAATTTAAAAACCCCCCCTTTTTTTAAAAAAACCCCCCCAAAAAAAACCCGGGGAAAAAATTTTTAAAAAAATTTTTTTTCCCCAAAATTTTTTCCCCGGGGGGGAAAAAATTTTTTTTTTTCCCCCCCTTTTTTTTTTTTTTCCCCCCCTTTTTTTTTTTCCCCCCCCAAAAAAAAGGAAAAAAATTTCCCAAAAAAAATTTTTTTTTTAGGGTTAAAAACCCCCCAAATTTTTTTTTTAAAAATTTTTTTTTTTTTGGGGGGGCCCCCCCCGGAAATTTTTTTTCCCCCCCCGGGGGGGGTTTTTTGGGGGCCCCCCCCCCTTTTTTTTTTTCCCCCCCCAAAAAAAACCCCCCCCCAATAAATTTTTTTTTCCCCCCAAAAAAAAATTTTTTTTTTTAACCCCCCCCAAAAAATTTTTTTTGGGGGGGTTTTTTTGGTTTTTTTTTGGGGGGGGGGTTTTTTTTAAAGGGGAAAAAAAGGGGGTTTTTTTTGGGGGGGGGAAAAAATTTTTTTGGGGGGGGTTTTTTAATTTTTTTTTTGGGGGGGGGGGAAAAAAAAAAGGGTTTTTAAATAAAATTTTTTTTTTTCCAAAAGGGGGGGAAATTTTTTTTTTTAAAACCCCGGAAAAAGGGGGAAAAAATTTTTTTTAAAAAAAAAAAATTTGGGTTTTTTTTTAAAAAAAAAAAGTTTTTAAAAAAAACCCCCAAAATTTTTTTTTTGGGGGGGGGTTTTTTTTAAAAAGGGGAAAACCCCCCCAAATTTTTTTTTAAAAAAAAAATTTTTTTTTGGGGGGTTTTTTTGGGGGGGCCCCCCCCTTTTTTTTTTTTTCCCCCCCCCCCCCCAAAAAAATTTTTTTATTTTTTTAACCCCCCCCTTTTTTTTTTGGGCCCCCCTTTAAAAAAATTTTTTTTTTTCCCCCCTTTTTTTTTTTTTTTTTTCTAGCTTAAACCCGCGGTCAGAGAGTCTCACAACTCCAGACCGTCGTGTTACCACTAGACCAGCTAGCTTAAACCCGCGGTCAGAGAGACTCACAACTCCAGACCGTCGTGTTAGCCACTAACCAGCTAGCTTAAACCCCGCGGTCAGAGAGACTCACAACTCCAGACCGTCGTGTTAGCCACTAGACCAGCTAGCTTAAACCCGCGGTCAGAGAGTCTCACAACTCCAGACCGTCGTGTTAGCCACTAGACCAGCTAGCTTAAACCCGCGGTCAGAGAGTCTCAATACTCCAGACCGTCGTGTTAGCCACTAGACCAGCTAGCTTAAACCCGCGGTCAGAGAGACTCACAACTCCAGACCGTCGTGTTAGGCACTAGACCAGCTAGCTTAAACCCGCGGTCAGAGAGTCTCACAACTCCAGACCGTCGTGTTAGCCACTAGACCAGCTAGCTTAAACCCGCGGTCAGAGAGTCTCAAAACTCCAGACCGTCGTGTTAGCCACTAGACCAGCTAGCTTAAACCCGCGGTCAGAGAGTCTCAAAAACTCCAGACCGTCGTGTTAGCCACTAGACCAGCTAGCTTAAACCCGCGGTCAGAGAGTCTCACAACTCCAGACGTCGTGTTAGCCACTAGACCAGCTAGCTTAAACCCGCGGTCAGAGAGTCTCACAACTCCAGACCGTCGTGTTAGCCACTAGACCAGCTAGCTTAAACCCGCGGTCAGAGAGATCTCAAACTCCAGACCGTCGTGTTAGCCACTAGACCAGCTAGCTTAAACCCGCGGTCAGAGAGTCTCACAACTCCAGACCGTCGTGTTAGCCACTAGACCAGCTAGCTTAAACCCGCGGTCAGAGAGTCTCACAACTCCAGACCGTCGTGTTAGCCACTAGACCAGCTAGCTTAAACCCGCGGTCAGAGAGCTCACAACTCCAAGCCGTCGTGTTAGCCACTAGACCAGCTAGCTTAAACCCGCGGTCAGAGAATCTCAAAACTCCAGACCGTCGTGTTAGCCACTAGACCAGCTAGCTTAAACCCGCGGTCAGAGAGTCTCACAACTCCAGACCGTCGTGTTAGCCACTAGACCAGCTAGCTTAAACCCGCGGTCAGAGAGTCTCACAACTCCAGACCGTCGTGTTAGCCACTAGACCAGCTAGCTTAAACCCGCGGTCAGAGAGACTCACAACTCCAGACCGTCGTGTTAGCCACTAGACCAGCTAGCTTAAACCGCGGTCAGAGAGACTCACAAACTCCAGACCGTCGTGTTAGCCACTAGACCAGCTAGCTTAAACCCGCGTCAGAGAGTCTCACAACTCCAGACCGTCGTGTTAGCCACTAGACCAGCTAGCTTAAACCCGCGGTCAGAGAGTCTCAAACTCCAGACCGTCGTGTTAGCCACTAGACCAGCTAGCTTAAACCCGCGGTCAGAGAGACTCACAACTCCAGACCGTCGTGTTAGCCACTAGACCAGCTAGCTTAAACCCGCGGTCAGAGAGACTCACAACTCCAGACCGTCGTGTTAACCACTAGACCAGCTAGCTTAAACCCGCGGTCAGAGAGTCTCAAAACTCCAGCCCGTCGTGTTAACCACTAGACAAGCTAGCTTAAACCCGTGGTCAGAGAGTCTCAAAACTCCAGCCCGTCGTGTTAACCACTAGACCAGCTAGCTTAAACCCGCGGTCAGAGAGTCTCAAAACTCCAGCCCGTCGTGTTAACCACTAGACCAGCTAGCTTAAACCCGCGGTCAGAGAGTCTCAAAACTCCAGCCCGTCGTGGTAGCCACTAGACCAGCTAGCTTAAACCCGCGGTAAGAGAGTCTCAAAACTCCAGCCCGTCGTGTTAACCACTAGACCAGCTAGCTTAAACCCCGCGGTCAAGAGAGTCTCAAAACTCCAGCCCGTCGTGTTAACCACTAGACCAGCTAGCTTAAACCCGCGGTCAGAGAGTCTCAAAACTCCAGCCCGTCGTGTTAACCACTAGACCAGCTAGCCACAATAAGATTCATCCAACTAGGTATATTTCTAACCTTCCTATGGTGTAGAAATATACCTAGTTGGATAAATCTTATTGTGGCTAGCTGGTCTAGTGGGTAACGCGACGGGCTGGAATTTTGAGACTCTATGAGCGCGGGTTCAATCCCGGCCGGGGGTATGGTATGGTTTCATCACCTTCAAAACTACTGTTAGAAAACATCTTATCTCCCTGATACACCCCGTCAACTAACTACACAAATACCACACAAATACCACCTGGTGGTTCACACACACTCACTCACCCATTTGCTCTGGTGGCTCTGGTGGCTACGCTCTCGTTTCCCACGGCGAGGGTCTGGGTTCGATTCCCAGCAAGAGTAGAAACATTGGACGTGTTTGTTTCCACCTGTTGTCTATGTTCCCCATCAGTAAAATGGGTACCTGGGTGTTAGTGGACTGGTGTGGGTCGCATCCTGGGACACTGACCTAATTTGCCCGATATGCTCAGCATAACAAGGGAGTTTCTATATAGTAGTATGTCATTGTTGTCAGCTAGGACTGTATACCTTGTACATGTACTTGTAGTAAATAAAGATATTATTATTATTAAACAGAAATATTAATGTCAATCTTACAATGAATGCTGTGATACTCCAATACTGAAACTATGTACTGTGCCAAAACAAAAACATTCACATTGCTACACTCACAAACTAGTAGGTAGGTAAGGTTCGTCAGGAAACAGGACAAATGTTTCCTGACGCGGGTCTTAGTCAGATGATGACCCGCCTTTGGAGCTTTTGGTCATCTGACCGAGGCCTTCCGCTGGCTTACCGGTCCACCCCTTTAAAAATTATGGTCATTTATAACCGAACACAAACTAGTATTTAGTCACTTAGCCATAATTCCAACTTACCTCATAATTGGGGCCCTTTTATTATTAACACAAATAATACCCGCCATCCCTATCACTACATAACAGCACTATCTTCACTATATAACACGACTATAACTAAATAATTCACTATAACTATATTACACAGCTTTATCACTATTCCTATAATGTACTTAACATTCTTGTGGTGTATAAATAGATTTTTTTCTTTGTTAAAACTTGTATCTCCCTAGCCTAGTTGTTAGCACATCGCTCTGAGAGTGATAAGACTCAGCGTTGTGGGTTCGAACCCCACTAGTACCTAGTAGTACCTAGTTAGTGTATCCCTCCCAAGTTCACCAGCAAGATGGTAAGTCAAGAGAAGAGTGAGGATGTGGAATTCCTTGGTGTATATCACCCTCTCATGGAGACTACCAAGCCATTGTCGGGATTTGATATCGAGACCATCGTTCGTGAGACTCCTCGCACTTTCGGTAAAGTATGTGAAGTCTGTAGCAGCGACGAGCTACTTCGCGAGCCTCCAATACCCAAAGGTCACGGTCGTATTGTACTGCTGTCTCATCAACCTCACTGCATCTCTCTGTACGTCTCTCATGATAGAGTATTAATCTACCATAATGGTGGTAGTGAACTTACCGCCCGCAGAGTGGTGAAGAAATACTACAAGAATAACCGTACCTGTTACAGAAAATTGAAAAGACTTACAAGAGTAGAACAGGTAGGCGGTACCTGCGCCTACCATGCACTGGCCTTCATGGACATAACTGTCAGTTCTGGTCTCAAGGAGGCCAAAGACATCTGGCGCTGGTTCTACATGAGAATGCAATATCTCCCAGATGTTAAAGCAATCAATATGGTCGACTCAATGCTGACTGAATTCGACAATGATATAGATACTTCCACCGACAATTTCCAAAAAAGTGTACTGCGATCCGTGATTAAAAGTCATCTGGCTGATATAAGGAAGATGGATACGCCTGTTAAACGTCAACTGGACATAGAGACGCCCTCAGACCCACCACGAAAAATGATAAAGATCTGAATTATCAGATAAAAAGGACATAAAGTTAAATAAATAAATGATGTGTGTATGTGTGTGTGTGTATGTGTGTATGTGTGTGTGTGCGTGTGTGTTTGTTTTGAGTCCTCCAAGAACTAAAGGGGACGAGGTTATAATTAGGATAAATTCAATAGTAGTCAGATTTCAATTATTTTTTTTTATTTTTAAGTTAAGAATGTAATCAGGAGTCTATTATTATTAGTTCCATGGAGTTTCCTGAAAAAAAAACTATAGAAAACAAACAAAAATAGTGAGTTTTGGTATGACAACACTGCAGTATCTTTTATGAGTGACTGTGGGTTCGAACCCCACTCAAGGTATTTTTTTATGTGTGGGTTCGAACCCCACTCAAGGTATTTTTTATGAGTGGGTTCGAACCCCACTCAAGGTATTTTTTTATGTGTGGGTTCGAACCCCACTCAAGGTATTTTTTATGAGTGGGTTCGAACCCCACTCAAGGTATTTTTTTATGAGTGGGTTCGAACCCCACTCAAGGTATTTTTTTATGTGTGGGTTCGAACCCCACTCAAGGTATTTTTTATGAGTGGGTTCGAACCCCACTCAAGGTATTTTTTTATGAGTGGGTTCGAACCCCACTCAAGGTATTTTTTTATGTGTGGGTTCGAACCCCACTCAAGGTATTTTTTTATGAGTGGGTTCGAACCCCACTCAAGGTATTTTTTTATGTGTGGGTTCGAACCCCACTCAAGGTATTTTTTTATGAGTGGGTTCGAACCCCATTCAAGGTATTTTTTTATGTGTGGGTTCGAACCCCACTCAAGGTATTTTTTTATGTGTGGGTTCGAACCCCACTCAAGGTATTTTTTTATGAGTGGGTTCGAACCCCACTCAAGGTATTTTTTTATGTGTGGATTCGAACCCCACTCAAGGTATTTTTTTATGAGTGGGTTCGAACCCCACTCAAGGTATTTCTTTATGTGTGGGTTCGAACCCCACTCAAGGTATTTTTTTATGTGTGGGTTCAAACCCCACTCAAGGTATTTTTTTATGTGTGGGTTCGAACCCCACTCAAGGTATTTTTTTATGTGTGGGTTCGAACCCCACTCAAGGTATTTTTTTATGAGTGGGTTCGAACCCCACTCAAGGTATTTTTTATGAGTGGGTTCGAACCTCACTCAAGGTATTTTTTTATGTGTGGGTTCGAACCCCACTCAAGGTATTTTTTTATGTGTGGGTTCAAACCCCACTCAAGGTATTTTTTTATGTGTGGGTTCGAACCCCACTCAAGGTATTTTTTTATGTGTGGGTTCGAACCCCACTCAAGGTATTTTTTTATGAGTGGGTTCGAACCCCACTCAAGGTATTTTTTATGAGTGGGTTCGAACCCCACTCAAGGTATTTTTTTATGTGTGGGTTCGAACCCCACTCAACGTATTTTTTATGTGTGGGTTCGAACCCCACTCAAGGTATTTTTTTTGTGTGGATTCGAACCCCACTCAAGGTATTTTTTTTTCCCACTCAAGGTATTTTTTTATGTGTGGGTTCGAACCCCACTCAAGGTATTTTTTATGTGTGAGTTCGAACCCCACTCAAGGTATTTTTTATGTGTGGATTCGAACCCCACTCAAGGTATTTTTTTATGTGTGGATTCGAACCCCACTCAAGGTATTTTTTTATGAGTGGGTTCGAACCCCACTCAAGGTATTTTTTTATGTGTGGGTTCGAACCCCACTCAACGTATTTTTTTATGTGTGGGTTCGAACCCCACTCAAGGTATTTTTTTATGTGTGAGTTCGAACCCCACTCAAGGTATTTTTTTATGTGTGGGTTCGAACCCCACTCAACGTATTTTTTTATGTGTGGGTTCGAACCCCACTCAATGTATTTTTTTATGTGTGAGTTCGAACCCCACTCAAGGTATTTTTTATGTGTGGATTCGAACCCCACTCAAGGTATTTTTTTATGTGTGGATTCGAACCCCACTCAAGGTATTTTTTTATGTGTGGGTTCGAACCCCACTCAAGGTATTTTTTTTGTGTGGGTTCGAACCCCACTCAAGGTATTTTTTTATGTGTGGGTTCGAACCCCACTCAAGGTATTTTTTTATGTGTGGGTTCGAACCCCACTCCAGGTATTTTTTAATGTGTGGCTTCGAACCCCACTCAAGGTATTTTTTTATGTGTGGGTTCGAACCCCACTCAAGGTATTTTTTTAGTGTGGGTTCGAACCCCACTCAAGGTATTTTTTTATGTGTGGATTCGAACCCCACTCAAGGTATTTTTTTATGTGTGGATTCGAACCCCACTCAAGGTATTTTTTTATGTGTGGATTCGAACCCCACTGAAGGTATTTTTTTATGAGTGGGTTCGACCCCCACTCAAGGTATTTTTTTATGTGTGGGTTCGAACCCCACTCAAGGTATTTTTTTATGTGTGGGTTCGAACCCCACTCAAGGTATTTTTTTATGTGTAGGTTCGAACCCCACTCAAGGTATTTTTTTATGAGTGGGTTCGAACCCCACTCAAGTAATTTTTTTATGTGTGGGTTCGAACCCCACTCAAGGTATTTTTTTGTGTTGGTTCGAACCCCACTCAAAGTATTTTTTTATGTGTGGGTTCGAACCCCACTCAAGGTATTTTTTTATGAGTGGGTTCGAACCCCACTCAAGGTATTTTTTCATGTGTGGGTTCGAACCCCACTCAAGGTATTTTTTATGAGTGGGTTCGAACCCCACTCAAGGTATTTTTTTATGTGTGGGTTCGAACCCCACTCAAGGTATTTTTTTATATGTGGGTTCGAACCCCACTCAAGGTGTTTTTTTATGTGTGGGTTCGAACCCCACTCAAGGTATTTTTTTATGAGTGGGTTCGAACCCCACTCAAGGTATTTATTCATGTGTGGGTTCGAACCCCACTCAAGGTATTTTTTTATGTGTGGGTTCGAACCCCTCTCAAGGTATTTTTTATGTGTGGATTCGAACCCCACTCAAGGTATTTTTTTTGTGTGGATTCGAACCCCACTCAAGGTATTTTTTTATGAGTGGGTTCGAACCCCACTCAAGGTATTTTTTTATGTGTGGGTTCGAACCCCACTCAAGGTATTTTTTTATGTGTGGGTTCGAACCCCACTCAAGGTGTTTTTTTATGTGTGGGTTCGAACCCCACTCAAGGTATTTTTTTATGAGTGGGTTCGAACCCCACTCAAGGTATTTTTTTGTGTGGGTTCGAACCCCACTCAAGGTATTTTTTATGTGTGGGTTCGAACCCCACACAAGGTATTTTTTTATGTGTGGGTTCGAGCCCCACTCAAGGTATTTTTTATGAGTGGGTTCGAACCCCACTCAAGGTATTTTTTTATGGTGGGGTTTGAACCCC
>NW_026507843.1:0-14538 GCF_026875155.1 Cherax quadricarinatus
CTTTTGAAAAGCTTGGGCCAAAGTATTTTCTGTAAAAAATGCATGTTTGCAGTGCCCGACAAGATGAACATCAAAAAGGTAAAATACCGACAGGTTGTTAGGGAATAACATATCAACAGTTAACAACTTTATTTCCCAAACGTTTTTCGCCTACACAGTAGGCTTCTTCGTCGAATACAAAAGAAGGCAGGAACAAAGAGATTGAAGACGATTAATCAGTCCATCACCCTTGAAGTCGTAGAATTTTGGGTTGTCAGCCCTCGGCCTGGAGAAGTTCGTTTCCCTATCAGGAACTATCTGAAAAACAAGTGACAGTGCGGGGGACTTAAATATGTCGGAAAAAGAGGTCAGAATAGTATGAGTAGTGAAATTAGCCCGGAGAGGTCATGTCCCTCTCAGATCCAACACTTCCAATTTAAAAGTTGTCCAATGTGTTTTTTTTTACCAAAAGCCCTGTGTTTTAGTGTCTACAAGATGAACATCAAAAGGTATACAATACCCACAGGGTTTTTAGGTAAGACACAATGCAACGTTGGACAAATTTATTCCGAAACGTTCCCTACACTAGGCTTCTCAGTCGAATACGAAAAAAGGCGGAACAGTAGAGATGGAAATATGTAATAAATCCTCACCCTTTTAGTCGTAGAATTTAAGGGTTTTCAGTCCCCCCTGGAAGTTCAGTTCCATTCAGGAACTATTGAAAAACAAGCGACAGTGGGAGACTTAAATACTGTCGGAAGTAAGGTGCAGAGTAGTATAGTATTTGAGAAAGTACCAGAGAGGGAATTCCCCTCAATCCCAAAATTTTTCACTTGAAAAGCTTTTTTCCAATGTGTTTTCGTCCCAAAATGCCATTTTTGCAGTGTCTGACAAGATGAACTCAAAATGGTATACAATACCGACAGGTTGTTAGGGAAGACCATTGCAACAGTTAGTTAGTTTAATATTTTTTAAATTTCACCCCATCCCATCCCTTTGGGGGGTAGTCAAAAGATTACGAGGTACATAATTGGGCCAGGGGCTGGACTCCAAAGTTTGATAGCTGAGCAAATACAGAGGTAATGAACTCACAATTTACAAAGGTAATGAACCACAATTTTCAAAGGTAAAACTCCAATTACAAAGGGAATGCAACAGTTAGACAACTTTATTCCGAAAATTTCGCCTATCATAGGCTTCTTTTAGTCGAATACAAAAGACGGAAGGAAAAGTAAGATGTGAAGACGATGTAACAGTCCTCACCCTTTAAGTCGTAGAATTTGAGGGTTTCAGCCCTCGGGCCCGGAGAAGTTTAGTTTTCCCTAGCAGGAACTATCTGAAAATCAAGCGACAGTGCAGAGAATAAAATTCGGAAGGAAGGTGCAAATAGTATATAGTAGTGAGAATGACCCACTGAGGGTCTGCCCTCTCAGACCCAAAACTTCCACTTGAAAAACTTTTCAAAGGTTTTTTTGTACCAAATGCCATTGTTGCAGTGTCGACAAGATGAACATCAAAATGGATACAATACCAAGGGTTTGGGAAGACACATATGCAACAGTTTGACAAATTATTCCAAAAAATTTCGCCCCATCATAGGCTTCTTCATTTAATAAGAAAGAAGAAGGAACATAAGATGTAAGACCTTAATCAGTCCACAAACCCCTTAAGTCTAGAAATTGATTTCAGCCCTCCCTGGGGAAATTCAGTTTCTAGTCAGGAACTATTTTGAAAATCAAGTAACAGAGACTTAAATACTGTCGGGAAAGAGTCAGAATTAGTACTAGTAGTGAGAATGTAGCCACTGAGAGGTCATTCCCCCCTCAGAACCAACACTTCTCACTTGAAAACTTGTCCAAGTGTTTTCTGTACCAAGATCCATGTGTTCATGTTGCAGTAACATCAAAAAGGGATGCAATACCGACAGGTTTTAAAGGGAAGACCATAGCAACAGTTTTGAAACTTTATTCCCAAAAACCCTTTTTTCGCCTTACATAGGCTTCTTAGTCGAATACAGAAAGAAGGGCCCGGGAAAAGAGAGATGTGAAGAGATGTAATCAGTCCTCACCCTTGAAGTCGTAGAATTTGAGGTTGTAGTCCCTCGGGCCTGGAGAAGTTAGTTTCCATATCAAAACTTCTGAAGAGCAAGCGACAGTGCGGGGACTTAAATATGTTTGGGAAGGAGAGGTGCAGAGTACATATGTAATAAATGTAGCCACGAGGTCATGGGCCCCCCCAGATCCAAAACTTTTCACTGAAAAGCTTGTCCAATGTTTTTTGTACCAAATGCCATGTGTTGCAGTGTTGACAAGATGAACATCAAATGGTTACAATACCCACGGGTTTTTAGGTAAGACCATAGCAACGTTAGACAACTTATTCCGAAACGTTTCGCCTACACAGACTTCTTCATCGAACACAGAAAAAAGGCGGAAAGTAGAGATGGAAGACGATGTAAACAGCCATCACCCTTGAAAATCGTAGAATTTGAGGTTTTCAGTCCCCCGGGCCCGGAAAGTTTGTTCTAAGTCGGAACTACTGAAGATCAAGAGACATGCGGAACTTAAAACTGTCCCGGAAGGGGAGGGGCAGAATAGTATATATGTGAGAATGTACCATGAGAGGTCATGCCCTCTCAGATTCCCACACTTTCACTTGAAAAGCTTGTCCAATTTTTTCTGTACCAAGATGCCTGGTTGCAGTGTCTGACAAGATGAACATCAAAATGGTATACAATACCGACAGGTTGTTAGGTAAGACACATATGCAACAGTTAGTTAGTTTAATATGTTTATTATGCACCCCATACCCATCCTGTGGGCGGTAGTCAAAAGATTACAGAGGTACATAATTGGTCCAGGGAATGGACTCCAAAGTTTTGATAGCTGAGCAAGTTACAGAGGTAATGAACTCACAATTTACAAAGGTAATGAACTCACAATTTACAAAGGTAATGAACTCACAATTTACAAAGGTAATGCAACAGTTAGACAACTTTATTCCGAAAAGTTTCGCTTATACAGTAGGCTTCTTCAGTCGAATACAGAAAGACGGAAGGAACAGTAGAGATGTGAAGATGTAATCAGTCCATCACCCTTGAAGTCGTAGAATTTGAGGTTGTCAGTCCCTCGGCCTGGAGAAGTTCAGTTCCATAGTCAGGAACTATCTGAAGATCAAGCGACAGTGCAGAGACTTAAATACTGTCAAAGGAAAGGGGGCGATAGTAGTTAGTATGAGAAAAACGATTAATCAGTCCATCCCCCTTGAAGTCGTGAATTTGAGGTTGTCAGTCCCTGGGCTGGAGAAGTTCATTTTCCATAGTCGGAACTATCTAAAAATTCAAGGACAGTGCGGAGATTTAAATACGTCGGAAGGAGAGGGCAGAATAGTAGTAGTGTAGTGAAATGTACCCACGAGGGGTCAGTCCCCTCTCGTCCAACACTTCTCACTTAAAAAAGCTTGCCAAATTTTTTTTGTGACCAAGTCCTGTGTTGCAGTGTCTGCAAGATAACATCAAAATGGTTACAAACCGACAGGTTGTTAGGTAAGACACATATGCAACAGTTGACAATTTTATTCAAACGTTTCCCCTACACAGCAGGCCTTCAGTGAACACAGAAAAAAGCGGGGAACGTAGAATGTAAAGACGATGTAATCTCCATACCCTTGAAGTTAAAATTTGGGGTTGTCAGCCCCCGGGCCTGGAAATTTTCATTTCTATAGTCAGGAACTATTAAAGATCAAAGCAGTGGGGAGACTTAATTCTGTGGGAAGGAGAGGTGCAGAATAGTAGTAGTAGTAGTGGAAGTACCATAAGGTCATGCCCCTCTCAGTTTTCCCCAACCCTTCCACTTAAAAAGCTTTCCAATGTGTTTTCTGTACAAGATCCATGTGTTGCAGTTTCTGACAAGAAAACTCAAAAGGGTATACAATCCCCGGGGTTGTTAGGTAAAGAAAAATATGCAACATTAGTTTAGTTTAATATTTTTATTATGCACCCCATACCCACCCGGGGGCGGTAGTAAAAAGTTACAGGGGTACAAATTTGGTCCGGGGGACGGGATCCAAAGTTTGATAGCCGACAAGTTCAGAGGTAATGAACTTACAATTTTCAAAGGTAATTGACTCACAATTTACAAAGGGAAAATCACAATTTTCAAAGGTAATGCAAAAGTTAGACAACTTTATTCCCAAAAGTTTTTGCTTTTACAGTGGTTCTTCAGTCAATACAGAAAGACGGGAAGGGAACAGTAGAGATGTGAAGATGTAAACGTCCATCACCCCCTTTAAGTCGTAGAAAAACTGAGGTTGTCAGTCCCTCGCCTGAGAATTCAGTTCCCTAGTCAGGAACTATCTGAAATCAGCGCATCAGAATTAATACTTCGGAAGGAGAGGGGCAGAGTAGTAGTAGTATAGAGTGTGGGGAAAGTAGCCCAGAGGGCATGTCCCCCTTAGATCCAACACTTTTCACTTGAAAGCTTGTCCAATGTGTTTTCTGTAATAAGATGCCATGTTTGCAGTGTCTGCAAGATGAAATCAAAATGGTATACAATACGACAGGTTGTTAGGTAAGACACATATGCAACAGTTTTGACAACTTTATTCCGAAAAGTTTCGCCTAACGTAGGGTTCTTTAGTCAATAAGAAGAAGCAGGAACAGAAGAGATGTGAAAACGATTAATCAGTCCATACCCTTTAAAATCGTAGAATTTAGGTTGAAATTTTCCCCGGCCTGGGGAAGTTCAGTTTCCCTATCAGAAAATCTGAAAAACAAGTGCAGGCGGGGAAATTAAAAACTTTGGAAGGAGGGTGCAGAATAGTATATAGTTGAGAATGAGCCACTGAGAGGTCATGTCCCTTCGATCAACACTTCTCACTTGAAAAGCTTTTCCAAGTGTTTTTTGTGTACCAAGATGCCCTGTTTGCGTGTTTGACAAGAAAAACTCAAAATGGGATACTACCGAATTTTAGGTAAGACACATATGGGCAACGTTAACAACTTTATTTCCAAAAGTTTTGCCTACACAGCAGCTTCTTCAGTCGAACACAAAAAAGGCGGAACAGTAGAGATGTGAAGACATTAATCATCCATCACCCTTGAAATCGTTTAAATTTGAGGGTTTTCGTCCCTCGGCCTGGAGAATTTAGTTCTATAGTCAGAACTATCTGAAGCAAGAACAGTGCGGGGACTTAATTACTGTGAAGGGGGGTGCAGATAGATGTATAGTGAGAAGACCACTGGGGGTCCCGTCCCCTCAGTTCCCCCCACTTCTCACTTGAAAACTTTTTCCAATGGTTTTTTTTGAACCCGAGCCATGTGTGCAGTGTCTGACAAATAACACAAATGGTAACAATACCGACAGGTTTTTAGGGAAGACATTTGCAACAGTTATTATTTAATATTTTTTATGCAACCCCATACCCCTCCTGTGGGCGGTAGTCAAAAGATTACAGGGTTTCATAATTGGGCCAGGGACTGGACTCCAAGTTTTGATAGCTGAGGAAGTTAAAGGGAATAAATACAATTTACAAAAGGGAATTGTCACAATTTACAAAGGGAATGAACTCAAATTTCAAAGGTAATGCAAAAGTTAGAAAACTTTATCCGAAAAGTTCGCTTGTACAGTAGGCTTTTCAGTCAAAACAGAAAGAGGAAGGAACAGTAGAGATTAAGATTAATCATCCATCACCCCTTTAAGCGTAGAATTGAAAATTTTCAGTCCCTCGGCCCGGAAAGTTCAGTTCCATAGTCAGGAACTATCTGAAGATCAAGCACAGTGCAGAGACTTAAAACTGCGAAGGGGGAGGTGCGAGAGTTAGTAGTAGAGTAGTATGGAATGTAGCCATGAGAGGGATTCCCCCCAGACCAACATTTCACTTGAAAAGTTGTCCCAAAGTGTTTTTTTGTAAAAAATGCCATGGTTGCAGTGTCTGACAAGTGAACATGAAAAGGTATCAATCAACGGGTTTTTAGTAAGCACATATCAACATTTTGACAACTTTTTTTCCGAAAATTCCGAAAAGTTTCGCCTCACAGTAGGCTTCTTTAGTCGAATACAGAAAGAAGGGAGGAACATTTTAGATGTGAAGGACGATGTAATCAGTCCATCACCCTTGAAGTCGTAATTTGAGGGTTTTCATCCCTCGCCTGAGAAGTTCAGTTCCATAGTCAGGAACTATCTGAAAATCAAGCGACAGTGCGGAGACTTAAATACTGTCGGAAGGAGAGGTGCAGAATAGTAGTAGTAGTAGTGAGAATGTAGCCACTGAGAGGTCCTGTCCCTTTCAGATTCAACACTTCTCACTTGAAAAGCTTGTCCAATGTGTTTTCTGTACCAAGATGCCATATGTTGCAGTGTCTGACAAGATGAACATCAAAATGGTATACAATACCGACAGGTTGTTAGGTAAGACACATATGCAACAGTTAGACAACTTTATTCCGACACGTTTCGCCTATACAGTAGGCTTCTTCAGTCGAATACAGAAAGAAGGCCGGAACAGTAGAGATGTGAAGACGATGTAATCAGTCCATCACCCTTGAAGTCGTAGAATTTGAGGTTGTCAGTCCCTCGGCCTGGAGAAGTTCAGTTCCATAGTCAGGAACTATCTGAAGATCAAGCGACAGTGCGGAGACTTAAATACTGTTGGAAGGAGAGGTGCAGAGTAGCAGTAGTAGTAGTGAGAATGTAGCCACTGAGAGGTCATGTCCCTCTCAGATCCAACACTTCTCACTTGAAAAGCTTGTCCAATGTGTTTTCTGTACCAAGATTGCCATGTGTTGCAGTGTCTGACAAGATGAACATCAAAATGGTATACAATACGACAGGTTGTTAGGTAAGAACATAGGCAACAGTTAGACACTTTATTCCGAAACGTTGCGCCTACACAGGTAGCCTCTTCAGGTCGAATACAGAAGAAAGGCAGGAAACAGTAGAGATTGTGAAGACGATTGTAATCAGGTCCATCAACCCTTTGAAGTTTTTTTCGGTAGAATTTGAGTTGTCAGTTTCCCCCCCTCGGGGGGGCCCCAGGAGAGATGATTAGTTCCATAGTAGGAAACTATCTGAAGATCAAGCGGACAAGTTGCAGAAGAGGACTTAAATACTGTCGGAAGGAGAGGTGCAGAATAGTAGTAGTAGGAAGTGAGAATGTAGCCCTGAGAGGTCATGTCCCTCTCAGATCCATCACTCTCACTTGAAAAGCTTTGTTCAATGTGTTTTCTGTACCAGATGCCATGTGTTGCAGTGTTGACAAGATGAAACATCAAAATGGTATACATATAAGACAGGTTGTTAGGTAGGACACTATGCAACGTTAGGACAACTTTATTCCGAAAGTTTCGCCGATACAGTAGCTTTCGTCAGGCGAATACAGAAGAGGAAGGAACTGTAGTGATGTGAAGACATGTAATCAGTACATCACCCTTGAAGTCGTAGAAATTGAGGTTGTTCTGTCCTCGGCTGGAGAAGTTCATTTCATAGTCAGGAATATCTGAAAATTCAGGTGGTCAGTGCGGAGACCTTAAATACTGTCGTAAGGAGAGGTGCAGATTAGTAGTAGTAGTATGTGAGAATGTAGCCACTGAGAGGTCATGTCCCTTCAGATCCAACCACTTTTCATGAAAAGCTTGCAAAGTGTTTTTCTGTGACAAGCTGCCATGTGTTTGCAGTTGTCTGACAAGATGAACATCAAATGGTATATACTATACCGAAGGTTGTTAGTAGACACATATGCAACAGTTAGACAACTTTATTTCCTCGAAACGTTTCGCCTCACAGTAGGCTTCTTCAGTCGAATACAGAAGAAGGCAGAGGAAAAATTAGAGATGTGAAGACGTTGTAATCGTCCATACCCTTGAAGTCTTAGAATTTGAGGCTTGTCAGTCCCTGGCCTGGAGAGAAGTTCAGTTCCATAGTCAGGAAACTATCTGTAGATCAAGCGACATGTGCGGAGACTTAAGATAATGTCAGGAAGGTCAGGTGCAGAGTAGTAGTAGTAGTAGTGGGGATGTAGCCAGCTGAGAGGTATGTCCCTCTCAGATCCAACACTTCTCACTTGAAACGCTTGTACCAAAGTGTTTTCTGTACAAGATTAGATGCCATGTGTTGCAGTGTTCTGACAAGAATGAAACAACAAAATGTATCAATACCGACAGGTTGTTAGGTAAAGACACTATGCAAACAGTTAGACAACTTTATCCGAAACGGTTCGCCTACACAGAGGCTTCTTCGTCGAACACAGAAGAAAGAGGCAGGAACAGTAGAGATGTGAAGACGATGTAATCAGTCCATCACCCTTGAAGTCGTAGAATTTGAGGTTGTCAGTCCCCGGCCTGGAGAATTCAGTTCCGTAGTCAGGAACAAATCTATCTGAAGATCAAGAGACAGTGCGGAGACTTAAATACTGTCGGAAGGAGAGGTGCAGAATAGTAGTAGTAGTAGTGAGAATGTAGCCACTGAGAGGTCATGTCCCCTTTCAGATTCAACCATTTTCTCACTTGAAAAGTTTTTCAATGTGTTTCTGTACCAAGTGGCCATGTGTTGCAGTGTCTGACAAGATGAACATCAAAATGGTATACAATACCGACAAGGTTGTTAGGTAAGACACTTATGCAACAGTTAGACAACTTATTCCGATAGTTTCGCCTTATACAGTAGGCTTCTTTCAGTCGATACAGAAAGAAGGAAGGACAGTAGAGAAGTGAAGCGATGTAATAGTCCATCACCCTTGAAGTTGTTGAATTTTAGGTTGTCAGTCCTCGGCCTGGAGAGTTCAGTTCTATAGTTCAGAACTATCTGAAGCCATCAAGCAAACAGTGCGGAGACTTAGATACGGTCGTGATAGGGAGAGGTGCAGAGAAAGTAGTAGTTAGTAGAGAGAATGTAGCCCCACTGAGAGGTCATGTCCCTCTCAGATCCAACACTTCTCACTGAAAAGTTGTTCAATGTGTTTCTTGCTGTACAAGATGCCATGTGTTGCGTGTCTGCAAGATTGATCATCAAATTGGTATTTACTATACCAGACTGGTTGTTAGGTAAGACACTATGCAACAGTTAGGACAACTTTATTCCGAAACGTGTCGCCTACAAGTAGGCTTCTTCAGTCGTGAGTACAGAAAGAAGGCAGGAACAGTAGAGATGTGAAGACGATGTAATCAGTCCATCACCTTGGAAGTCGTAGTATTTGAGCGTTGTCAGTCCCTCACCGGGAGAAGTTCAGTTCCATAGTCAGGAACTATCTGTAGATCAAGCGGCAGTGCGGTGACTTAAATACTGGTCGGAAGGAGAGTGCAAAGTAGTAGTCGTTGTAGTGAGAATGTAGCCAACTGAGAGGTCATTCCTCTCAGATCCAACACTTCTACTTGAAAAGCTTGTCCAATGGTTTTCTGTTACCATGATGCCCTATGTTGCAGTGTCTCCCGCAAGTTGAACATCAAAAATGGTATACAATACCGACAGGTTGTAGGGTTAGACAATATGCAACAGTTAGACAACTTTATTCGAAATCTTTTCGCCTATACGGTTGGATTCTTCAGTCGAATACAGAAAGAAGAAGGAACAGTTAGAGATGTGAAGACGATGTAATCTGTACCATACCCTTGAAGTCGTAGATTTTGAGGGTGTCAGTCCTCGGCATGCCCAGAAGTTCAGTTCCATAGTCAGGAACTTTCTGAGATCAGCAACAGTGCAGGGAACTTAAATACTGTCGGAAGGAGAGGTGCATGAGTTGTAGTAGTAGTAGTGAGAATGTAGCCACTGAGAGGTCATGGTCCCTCTCAGATCCAAACATTTCACTTGTAAAGCTTGTCCATGTGTTTTCTGTAATAAGATGCCATGTGTTGCAGTGTTCTGACAAGTTGACTTCAAAATGGTATACATACCGACAGGTTGTTAGGTAAGACACAATATGCTTCAGTGTAGACAACTTTTTTCTGACACGTTTCGCTATACAGTAGCTTCTTCAGTCGATACTGAAAGAAGGCCGGAACAGTAAGATGTGAAGACGAATGTAATAAGTCCATCACCCTTGAAGGACATAGAATTTGAGGTTGTCTGTCACTCGGCCTGGAGAAGTTCAGTTTCCATAGTCAGGAATCTATCTGAAGTGCAAGCGACTGTGCGGAGATTAAAATTACTGTTGGAAGGAGAGGTGCAGAGTGCAGTAGTAGTAATGAGAATGTAGCCCACTGAGAGGTCATGTTCCCTCTCAGATCCAACACTTCTCACTTGAAAAGATTGTCAATGTGTTTTCTGATACAAGATGCCATGTGTTGCAGTGTTATGACAAGATGACATCAAAATGGGTATACATACCGCACAGGTTGTTAGGTAAGACACATATGCAACAGTTAGACAAACTTTATTTTCCGAAACGTTTCGCCTACACAGCAGGCTTCGTCAGTCGAACACAGAAGAAGGCAGGATCAGTTAGAAGATGTGAAGACGATGTATATCAGTACATCACCTTGAGTCGATTAGGAATTTGAGGTTGTCAGTCCCCTCAGCTGGGGAGAAGTCAGTTCTTTTGTCAGGATCTATCTATGATTCAGAGACAGTGCGGAGATTAAATTACTGTCGAAGGAGTGGGTGCAGAATAGTAGTAGTAGTAGTGAGAATGTAGCCACTGAGAGGTCATGTCCCTCTCAGATTCCCACACTTCTCACTTGAAAAGCTTGTCCAATGTGTTTTCTGTACCAAGATGCCATGTGTTGCAGTGTCTGACAAGATGAACATCAAAATGGTATACAATACCGACAGGTTGTTAGTGTAAGGACTATATATGCAATCAGTTAGTAGTTTATATGTTTATTATGAACCCATACCATCCTGTGGGCGGTAGTCAAAAGATTACAGAGGTACATAATTGGTCCAGGGACTGGACTCCAAAGTTTTGATAGCTGAGCAAGTTACAGAGGTAATGAACTCACAATTTACAAAGGTAATTGACTCACAATTTACAAAGGTAATGAACTCACAATTTACAAAGGTAATGCAACAGTTAGACAACTTTATTCCGAAAAGTTTCGGCTTGTACAGTAGGCTTCTTCAGTCGAATACAGAAAGACGGAAGGAACAGTAGAGATGTGAAGATGTAATCAGTCCATCACCCTTGAAGTCGTAGAATCTGAGGTTGTCAGTCCCTCGGCCTGGAGAAGTTCAGTTCCATAGTCAGGAACTATCTGAAGATCAAGCGACAGTGCAGAGACTTAAATACTGTCGGAAGGAGAGGTGCAGAGTAGTAGTAGTAGTAGTGAGAATGTAGCCACTGAGAGGTCATGTCCCTCTCAGATCGAACACTTCTCACTTGAAAAGCTTGTCCAATGTGTTTTCTGTAATAAGATGCCATGTGTTGCAGTGTCTGACAAGATGAACATCAAAATGGTATACAATACCGACAGGTTGTTAGGTAAGATACATATGCAACAGTTAGACAACTTTATTCCGAAACGTTTCGCCTACACAGTAGGCTTCTTCAGTCGAATACAGAAAGAAGGCAGGAACAGAAGAGATGTGAAGACGATGTAATCAGTCCATCACCCTTGAAGTCGTAGAATTTGAGGTTGTCAGTCCCTCGGCCTGGAGAAGTTCAGTTCCATAGTCAGGAACTATCTGAAAATCAAGTGACAGTGCGGAGACTTAAATACTGTCGGAAGGAGAGGTGCGAAAAGTAGTAGTAGTTTGTGAGAATGTAGCACTGAGAGGTCAGTCCCTCTCAGATCCAACACTTCTCACTTGAAAAGCTTGTCCAATGTGTTTTCTGTACCAAGATGCCATGTGTTGCAGTGTCTGACAAGATGAAAAATCAAATGGTATACAATACCGACAGGTTGTTAGGTAAGACACATATGCAACAGTTTTGACAACTTTATTCCCAAACGTTTCGCCTACACAGTAGGCTTCTTCAGTCGAATACAGAAAGAAGGCAGGAAAGAAGGGGAAAGTGAAGACGATGTAATCAGTCCTCACCCTTGAAGTCGTAGAATTTGAGGTTGTCAGTCCCTCGGCCTGGAGAAGTTCAGTTCCATAGTCAGGAACTATCTGAAAATCAAGTGACAGTGCGGAGACTTAAATACTGTCGGAAGGAGAGGTGCAGAATAGTAGTAGTAGTAGTGAGAATGTAGCCACTGAGAGGTCATGTCCCTCTCAGATCCAACACTTCTCACTTGAAAAGCTTGTCCAATGTGTTTTCTGTACCAAGATGCCATGTGTTGCAGTGTCTGACAAGATGAACATCAAAATGGTATACAATACCGACAGGTTGTTAGGTAAGACACATATGCAACAGTTAGACAACTTTATTCCGAAACGTTTCGCCTACACAGTAGGCTTCTTCAGTCGAATACAGAAAGAAGGCAGGAACGTAGAGATGTGAAATGATGTAATCAGTCCATCACCCTTGAAGTCGTAGAATTTAAGGTTGTCAGTCCCTCGGCCTGGAGAAGTTCAGTTCCATAGTCAGGAACTATCTGAAGATCAAGCGACGTGCGGAGACTTAAATTCTGTCGGAAGGAGAGGTGCAGAGTAGTAGTAGTAGTAGTGAGAATGTAGCCACTGAGAGGTCATGTCCCTCTCAGATCCAACACTTCTCACTTGAAAAGCTTGTCCAATGTGTTTTCTGTACCAAGATGCCATGTGTTGCAGTGTCTGACAAGATGAACATCAAAATGGTATACAATACCGACAGGTTGTTAGGTAAGACACATATGCAACAGTTAGACAACTTTATTCCGAAACGTTTCGCCTACACAGTAGGCTTCTTCAGTCGAATACAGAAAGAAGGCAGGAACAGTAGAGATGTGAAGATGATGTAATCAGTCCATCACCCTTGAAGTCGTAGAATTTAAGGTTGTCAGTCCCTCGGCCTGGAGAAGTTTAGTTCCATAGTCAGGAACTATCTGAAGATCAAGCGACAGTGCAGAGACTTAAATACTGTCGGAAGGAGAGGTGCAGAATAGTAGTAGTAGTAGTGAGAATGTAGCCACTGAGAGGTCATGTCCCTCTCAGATCCAACACTTCTCACTTGAAAAGCTTGTCCAATGTGTTTTCTGTACCAAGATGCCATGTGTTGCAGTGTCTGACAAGATGAACATCAAAATGGTATACAATACCGACAGGTTGTTAGGTAAGACACATATGCAACAGTTAGACAACTTTATTCCGAAAAGTTTCGCCTATACAGTAGGCTTCTTCAGTCGAATACAGAAAGAAGGAAGGAACAGTAGAGATGTGAAGACCATGTAATCAGTCCATCACCCTTGAAGTTGTAGAATTTGAGGTTGTCAGTCCCTCGGCCTGGAGAAGTTCAGTTCTATAGTCAGGAACTATCTGAAGATCAAGCAACAGTGCGGAGACTTAGATACTGTCGGAAGGAGAGGTGCAGAGAAGTAGTAGTAGTAGTGAGAATGTAGCCACTGAGAGGTCATGTCCCTCTCAGATCCAACACTTCTGACTTGAAAAGCTTGTTCAATGTGTTTTCTGTACCAAGATGCCATGTGTTGCAGTGTCTGACAAGATGAACATCAAAATGGTATACAATACCGACAGGTTGTTAGGTAAGACACATATGCAACAGTTAGACAACTTTATTCCGAAACGTTTCGCCTACACAGTAGGCTTCTTCAGTCGAATACAGAAAGAAGGCAGGAACAGTAGAGATGTGAAGACGATGTAATCAGTCCATCACCCTTGAAGTCGTAGAATTTGAGGTTGTCAGTCCCTCGGCCTGGAGAAGTTCAGTTCCATAGTCAGGAACTATCTGAAGATCAAGCGACAGTGCAGAGACTTAAATACTGTCGGAAGGAGAGGTGCAGAGTAGTAGTAGTAGTAGTGAGAATGTAGCCACTGAGAGGTCATGTCCCTCTCAGATCCAACACTTCTCACTTGAAAAGCTTGTCCAATGTGTTTTCTGTACCAAATGCCATGTGTTTTCAGTGGGCTGTCAAGATGAACTCAAAAAAGGATACAAAACCCACGGTTGTTTGGGAAGCACTACAACAGTTAACAAAATTTTTTCCCAAACGTTTCCTACACTAGGTTCTTCAGTCGAATCAGAAAAAAAGGGAGGGCAGTAGAGATGTGAAGTGATTAATCAGTCCCTCACCCCTTGAAGTCGTGAATTTAAGGTTGCGTCCCCCGGCCCGGAAAGTCAGTTCCATATCAGGAACTATTGAAGATCAACGCAGTGCGGAGATTTAAAAACTGTCGGAAGTGAGGTGCGAGAGTATAGTAGTAGTAAAATGTAACCCTGAGAGGTCAGTCCCCCTCAGTCCAAAACTTCTCACTTGAAAAATTTTCAATGTGTTTTCTGCAAGATGCCATGTTTTTTGCCCCGTGTTGACAAGTGAACATCAAAAAGGTATACAATACCGAAGGGTTTTTTAGGTAAGACACAAGCAACAGTTAGACAACTTTTTCCCCAAAGTTTGCCAACAGTAGGCTTCTTCTCGAATACAGAAGAAGGCAGGAACATAGAGATGTGAAGATGATGTAACATCCATCACCCTGAAGTCGTAGAATTTTTTGGGTTTTAGTCCTCGCCCGGAAAGTTTTGTTCCAT
>NW_026507844.1:0-13115 GCF_026875155.1 Cherax quadricarinatus
CGTGAAGGTTGTTGTATTAATTATGTCCCGGGAACCCGTTTTAATTATGTCCACGGAAGGGTGCTTGTTTTTTAATATGTCCCGTGAGGGTGCTTTTATTAATATATGTCCCCCGGAAGGGGTTCTTGTATTTTAAAATTTTGTCCCGGAAGGGTTTCTTGAATTAAATATTCCTCGTGAAGGGCGCTTTATAAATAATTCCCCGTGAAGGTGCATGTATAATTATCCCCGTGAAGGGTTGCTTGTATTAATATATGTCCTCGTGAAGGGCTTTCTTGTGTTAATATATGTCCAAATGAAGGGCTGCTTGTATTAAATATATGTCCTCGTGAAGGGCTGCGTGTTAATATATGTCCACGGAAGGGCTGCTTATATTAATATATGTTTCCACGTGAAGGGGGGCTTGTATTAATATATGACACGTGAAGGGCCTTGCTTGTAAATTTAAAATATGTCTACGTGAAGGGCTGCTTGTATTAATATGTCCTCGTGAAGGGCTGCTTGTGTTAATAAATGCCACGTGAAGGGCTGCTTGTGTTAATATAAAGTCCACGTGAAGGGGTTTCTTGTAATTAATATATGTCCACGTGAAGGGCTCTTGTATAATATATGACCACGTGAAGGGCCCGCTTGTATTAATATATGTCCACGTGAAGGGCTGCTTGTTTAATATAAAGTCCTCGGAAGGGCTGCTTGTGTTAATATATGTCCACGTGAAGGGCTGCTTGTATTAATATATGACCACGTGAAGGGCTGCTTGTATTAATATATGTCCACTTGAAGGGCTGCTTGTATTAATATATGTCCACGTGAAGGGCTGCTTATATTAATATATGTCCACGTGAAGGGCTGCTTGTATTAATATATGACCACGTGAAGGGCTGCTTGTATTAATATATGTCCTCGTGAAGGGCTGCTTGTATTAATATATGTCCTCGTGAAGGGCTGCTTGTGTTAATATATGTCCACGTGAAGGGCTGCTTGTATTAATATATGTCCTCGTGAAGGGCTGCTTGTGTTAATATATGTCCACGTGAAGGGCTGCTTATATTAATATATGTCCACGTGAAGGGCTGCTTGTATTAATATATGACCACGTGAAGGGCTGCTTCTATTAATATATGTCCACGTGAAGGGCTGCTTGTATTAATATATGTCCTCGTGAAGGGCTGCTTGTGTTAATATATGTCCACGTGAAGGGCTGCTTGTGTTAATATATGTCCACGTGAAGGGTTGCTTGTATTAATATATGTCCACGTGAAGGGTTGCTTGTATTAATTTATGTCCACGTGAAGGGTTGCTTGTATTAATATATGTCCACGTGAAGGGCTGCTTGTATTAATATATGTCCACGTGAAGGGTTGCTTGTATTAATATATGTCCACGTGAAGGGTTGCTTGTATTAATATATGTCCACGTGAAGGGTTACTTGTATTAATTTATGTCCACGTGAAGGGTTGCTTGTATTAATATATGTCCTCGTGAAGGGTTGCTTGTATTAATATATGTCCACGTGAAGGGTTGCTTGTATTAATATATGTCCACGTGAAGGGTTGCTTGTATTAATATATGTCCACGTGAAGGGTTGCTTGTATTAATATATGTCCACGTGAAGGGTTGCTTGTATTAATATATGTCCTTGTGAAGGGCTGCTTGTATTAATATATGTCCTCGTGAAGGGCTGCTTGTATTAATATATGTCCACGTGAAGGGCTGCTTGTATTAATATATGTCCTCGTGATGGGCTGCTTGTATTAATATATGTCCTCGTGAAGGGTTGCTTGTATTAATATATGTCCTCGTGAAGGGCTGCTTGTATTAAATAATTCCTCGTGAAGGCTGCTTTTATAAATATGTCCTCGGGAAAGGGGTGCTGCGTTTAAAATATGTCCACGTGAAGGGCGCTTTATTAATATATGTCCACGTGAAGGGCTTTCTTGTATTAATATATGTCAAAGTGAAGGGTTGCTTGTATAAATAATGATACCCCTGAAGGGTGCTTGTTTAATAAAATGTCCACGTGAAGGGCTGCTTGAATTAATATATCCCGTGAAGGCTGCTTGTGTTAATAAATCCACGTGAAGGGCTTGCTTGTATTAATATATGTCCACGGAAGGGCTGCTTGTATTAATATATACCAGTGAAGGGCTGCTTGTATTAATAATGTCCACGTGAAGGGTTTTCTTTGTATTAATATATTCCACGGAAGGGTTGCTTGTATTAATTTATGTCCACGGAAGGGTTGCTTGATTAATAAAAGTCCCCGTGAAGGGGGCTTATATTAAAAAATGTCCCCCGGGAAAGGGGTTCTTTTATTAATAAATGTTTCCCCGTAAGGGTTTGCTTTTATTTAAAAAAAATGTCCACTGAATGGTTGCTTTAAATTTAAAAATAAAGCCTTGTGAAGGGCTGCTTGTATTAAAATTAAATTCCTAAGGGAAGGGGTGCTTTTATTAATATATGTCCTCGTGAACGGCTGCTTTATTAATAAAAGGTTTCCCGGAAGGGGTGCTTTATTAAAATATGTCCTTTTGAAGGGGCTTTTATTAATATTGTCCCCCGTGAAGGGGTGCTTGTAATTTAAAATTGTCCCGTAAGGGCTGCTTGTATTAAAAATATGTCCCTTTGAAGGGCTGCTTTAAAAAATATATGTCCCCCGGAAGGGCTGCTTGTATTAAAAATGTCCTCGTGAAGGGGTCTTGTGTTTAAAATAAAAACCAAGTTTAAAGGGGTGCTTGTATTTAAAATATTTCCCCCTGAAGGGGTGCTTGGTTTAAAAAATTTTCCACGTGAAGGGCGCTTTTTAATTTAAAATAAATCCACGGAAGGTCGCTTGTATTAAAAAAGTCCCCCGTGAAGGGGCTTAAAATTTAAAAATTCCCCACGGAAGGTTTCTTGTATTAAAAATGTGTCCACGTGAAGGGGTTTCCCTTTTAAAAAAAATATGTCCACGTAAGGGCTTCTTTTATTTAAAAAAGTCCACGTAAGGGGTGCTTTTGGGTTTAAAATATGTCCCGTGAAGGGGTGCCCTTTTTATTAATTTATGTCCACGTAAGGGTTGTGTAAAATATAAGTCCACTTTAAGGGCCTTATAAATTTAAAAAATTTTCCACGGTTTTGGCTGCTTTTATTAATATAAGCCTCTGAAGGGGTCTTGTATTTAAAATATGCCCTCGGAAGGGTTTCTTTAAAATACATGTCCTCGTGAAAGGCCCCCTTTTATTTAAAAAAATTTTCCCCGTGAAGGGTTTCTTTTTTTAATATTTTGTCCACCCCTTTTGGGAAAAAAAAAGGTTTCTTGTTAAAATTAAAAAAATATGGGCCACGGAAGGGTTGCTTTTTATTAAATAAATTGTTTCCTTTTCCTGAAGGGCTGGGTTGTTTAATATAAATTTCCCCGGGGAAAAGGGCCGCTTGTATTAATAAATTTCCCTGAAAAGGGGTGGGTTGTATTAATATATGTCCTCGGGAAAGGGGTGCTTGTTTAAAAAATGCCCCCGTGAAGGGAGCTTGTATTAAAAATGCCCCCGTGAAGGGTTCCCTTGTAAATTTAAAATAATGTTCCCCCGGAAGGGCTCCTGTATTAAAATAAGCCCCCGTGAAGGGCTCTTGTATTTTAAAATATTCCTCGTGAAGGGCTGCTTGTATTAAAAAAAATTCCCCCTGTGAAGGGCTCCCTTTATTAATATATGCCACGTGAAAAGGGGGCCTTTGTATTAATAAAGTCCACGGAAGGCTGCTTGTAATTTAAAATTGTCCCCCTTTTAAGGGGGGCTTGTATTAATAAAATGTCCACGGAAGGGGTTTCTTTTTTTAAATAAGTCCCCGTGAAGGGGTTTTCTTGGGGGGATATATTAATACAAGAAACCCCCACGTGGCCCTAAAATTAAAACTAGCCCCTTTACGGACAAAAATTTAAAACAAGCAGCCCTTCACGTGGGGCATAAATTAAAACAAGCAGCCCCGTTCATTTAAAAAAACCATAAAAAAATTAATACAAGGCCCTTTACGGGACCCTATAATTTTAAAACAAGGAAACCCTTCCCCGAGGGCTAAATTTAAAACAAGCACCCTTTACGAGGGCATAATTAATACAAGCAGCCCTTCACAGGACATAAATTTTAAAACAAGGGAGCCCTTCACGAGGACAAAAAAAAATTAAAAAATTAAAAAACAAGCAACCCTTCACGAGGGCAAATATTAATACAACAAACCCTTCCGGGACATATAAATACAAGCAGCCCTTCACGAGGCATAATTAATACAAAACAGCCCTTCACGGGACATAAAATAACCAAAAAGCCCTTCACTTGGGCATATATTAAAAACCCCAAAACCCCCTTCAGGATGACATATTAAAAAAAAGCCCAAACCCTTTACGTGGACAAAATTAATACAAACAACCCCTTTACGGGGGACAAAATTAATAAAGCAACCCTTTACGTGGAAAATATTTTAAAAATTTAAACCCCCCACGGGAAAATAATTAAAAAACCCCAAAGAAAAATAAAAAAAACCCCTTTAAAGAGGGGGGGGGGATAATTAAAAAAGCAGCCCTTCACGAGGGCAAAATTTTTAAAACAACAGCCCCTTTTCCCCTTGGGAAAAATTTTTAATAAAAGCAGCCCTTCACGTGGCAAAATTAAAAACAAGCAACCCATCCGTGGACATAATTAATAAAGCCCCCTTCAAGAGGACCTATATTAACCCCAAGCAGCCCCTTTACGTGGGCATATAATTTAAAACAAGCAGCCCACCCCGTGGGGCATTTTAAAAAATACAAGGAACCCTTCCGTGGACACAATTAAAACAAGCCAAACCCTTTTACGGGACATAAAAATTTTATAAGCACCCTTTACGGACATATAATTTAAAAAAGCAGCCCTTCACGTGGATATAAATTTAAAACAAGCAAAACCCTTCACGTGGGCATAAAATTAACACAAACACCCTTTAGGGTGACATATATTTAAAACCCAACAGCCCCATCACGGACATATATTAAAAAAAATAGCCCTCACGAGACATATATTAAAACAAGAAAACCTTCAGAGGGCATATAAAATAAAAGCACCCCTTTAAGAGGCCCTAAATTTAAAACAAGCACCCTTTACGAGGACACAAATTAAAACAAGGGAGCCCCCTTTACGAGGACCCAAAATTAAAACAAGCAGCCCTTTTACAAAGGGCATAATTAATAAAAAGCAGCCCCTTTACGAGGACACATATTAATAAAAGCAGCCGTTCACGAGGGCATATATTTAAAACAAGGGGCCCCCTTTACTGGACATAAAAATTTTAAAACAACAAGCCCTTCCCAAGACATATAAAAAACAAGCAAACCCTTCACGTGGACATATATAATTTCAAGCAACCCCTTTACGTGGACATATATTAAAACAAGCAACCCTTCACGTGGGCATATATTTAAAATAAGCCCCTTTACGAGGACAAAAAATTAAAACAACAACCCTTCCCGTGGACATAAATTAATACAACAACCCTTCACGGGACATAAATTAATTTCAAGCCCAACCCCTTTACGGGACAAATTTTTTTAAAAACAAGCAACCCCCTTTACGGGACAAAATTTAAAACAAGCCGCCCCCTTTACGTGGACATATATTAAAAACAAGCAACCCTTCACGTGGGCATTTAAATTTAAAACCAAAACAACCCTTTCCCTGGACATAAATTAAAAACAAGGGAACCCTTCACGTGGACATATATTAATACAAGCTGCCCCTTTATGTGGACATATAAAAAACAAGCAACCCTTTTAACGGGGCATATATTAATTTAAGCACCCTTTATTTGGGCATATATTTAAATATTCAGCCCCCCTTCCCCTTTGGGCATATTTTAACAAAAAGCAGCCCTTTACAGGACATATTTAAAAACAAGCAGCCCCCCCACTGGAAAATATATTAAAACCCAACAGCCCTTTACGTGGACAAAAATTTAAAACAAGGGACCCTTCCCCGGGGCAAAAAAAAACAACAGCCCTTCCCGTGGACAAAATAAAAAACAACAGCCCCTTTTACGTGGGCATAAATTAATAAAAACAGCCCTTCCCCGTTTGGGCATATTTAAATAAACCCCCTTCACTGGACATAAATTAACACAAGCGCCCTTCACGGGACTTAAAAAAAAAAAACACCCCCTTTTAAAGTGGACAAAATTAAACAAGCAACCCTTCACGAGGGCCCTATATTAATACAAGCACCCCTTTACGTGACAAATATTAATACAAGCACCCTTCACAACATATATTAAAACCCAACAGCCCTTCACGTGGACAAAAATATTTAAATCAGCCCTTTTACTTGGGCCAAAATTAATACAAGCAAACCCCCTTTAAGTTGGGCCCTATATTAAAACCAGCACCCTTCCCCGGGCATTTTATTAATACAAGCACCCTTCCCGGGGACCCTTTTATTAAAACAAACAGCCCCTTACGGACATAATTTAAAAAAAGCAGCCCTTCACGTGGAAAAATTAATACAACAGCCCTTTACGGGGACATATATTAATTCAACAACCCTTCACGTGGGCATTTATTAAAAACAAGCAACCCTTCACGTGGACATTTAAAAAAATTTCAACCCGCCCTCCACGTGGACAAATATTTAAACCCAAACAGCCCTTCCCCGGGAAAAAATTAAAAAAAAGGACCCCTTTACGAGGGAAAATATTAAAAAATTTAATACAAGCAACCCTTCACGAGGGGAAAATATTAAAAAACAAGCAGCCCTTTACGAGGACATATATTAATCCCAAAAGCCCTTTCCCCGGGGAAAAAATTTTAAACAAGACCCCTTTTAAGAGACATAAAATTTAAAACCCAACAACCCTCACAAAGGGGGTAAAATTTTAAACAACAACCTTCAAAGGGACATTATTAAAACAATAACCCTTCACGGGGCAATATAATTTAAAAAAAACCCTTTACGTGGACATATATTAATACAACAACCCTTCACGTGGGGCAAATTAAAACCCCCAAACCCCCTTCAGGGGGACCATATATTAAAAACAAGCAACCCTTTACTGGACATAAATTAAAACAAAAACCCTTTTTATTATTTTTTTTTTTTTTTTTTTTTTTATATTTTTTTTTTTTTTTTTTTAAAATTTTTTTTTTTTTTTTTTTTTTTTTTTTTAAAAATTTTTTTTTTTTTTTTTTTTATTTTTAAAAAAAATTTTTTTGGTTTTTTTTTTTTTAAAATTTTTTTTTTTTTTTTTTTTTTTTATTTTTTTTTAAAATTTTTTGTTTTTTACGGGAACTAATTTAAAAACAACAACCCTTTACGTGGCATTATTAAAAACAAGCAACCCTTTACGTGGACATATATTAAAAAAAACCCCCTTCCCCGGAAAATTATTAATACAAGCAAACCCCTTTAAGGGATTTTTTTTTAATACAAAGCCCTCCCATTTCCCCGTTCAACTATATTTAAAGCAGCCCCCCACGTGGACATATATTAAACAACCCCCCTTCACGAGGGCATATATTTTAAAACAAGCAGCCCTTCACGGACAAAATTTTTAAACAAGCAAACCCCTTTACGGGGGCCCTAAAAATTTAAAACAAGCACCCTTTTACGTGGGCAAAAAATTAAAACAAAACCCTTTACGTGGGCAATAAAAAACAAACAACCCATTTACGTTGGGCCTATATTAAAAAAGCCGCCTTTACGGGACATATATTTTAAAACAAGCAGCCCTTCAAAGGTACTAATTTAAAACAAGCGCCCTTTACGTGGCATATATTAAAACAAACACCTTCAGGTGGGCATATATTAATTTTTAAAAAAGCCCTTCACGTGGGCATTTTTTTAACACAAGCAGCCCTTCACGAGGACATATTTAATACAAGAACCCCTTTACGGGACATAAAAAATTTTAAACAAACAGCCCTTCAAGAGGAACCCTATATTAATACAAGCCCTTCACGAGGACACTATTAAAAACAAGCCGCCCTTCACGTTTGGAAAAATAAAATTTAAAACAAAAAGCCCTTTCCCAGGAAACAAAATTAATAAAGCAGCCCTTTACGAGGACATATATTTAAAACAAGCAAAAACCCTTTACAGGGCAAAATTAAACAACCGCCCTTTACAAGGAAATATAAAAAAACAAGGGAAACCCTCACGTGGACATAAATTAAACAAGCAACCCTTTACGGGACATAAAATTTAAAACAAGCAACCCTTCACGGGGACATAATTAAAAAGCAACCCTTCACAGGGCATATATTAATACAAGAACCCTTCACGTGGACAAAAATTAATACAAACAACCCCTTTACCTGGACATAAATTAATACAAGCAACCCTTTACGGGACAAATATTAATAAAGCAACCCTTTAGTGGGCATATAATTTAAAAAAGCAACCCTTTACGTTTACATAAATTAATACAAGGGAAACCCCTTTACGTGGACATAAATTAATAAAGCAACCCCTTTAAAGTGGACATATATTAATAAAGCAAACCCCTTTACTGGACATATTTTTAATACAAGCTCCCTTTTTTGTGGACAAAATTAATACAAGCAACCCTTCACGTGGGGCATATATTTTTAAAAGCAACCCTTCACGGACATATAATAAAAATAAGGGACCCTTTACGGGCATATATTAAACAAGCACCCTTTACGGGGCAATAAAAAAACAAGCAACCCTTCACGGGAAAATTATTAAACAAGCCCCCCTTTACGGGCCCTAAATTAAAAACAGCCCTTTACGGGCCCTATATTAAAACAACACCCTTCACGAGGGAAAAAAATTTAAAACAAAACACCCTCCCGTGGCATATATTAAAAAACAAGCAGCCCTTTACGTGGACATAAATTTTAAAAAAGCAAACCCCTTTACGTGGGCATATTTAAACAAGCAACCCTTCCGGGAAAATATTTAATAAAGCAGCCCTTTACGTTTTACATATAATTTAAAAAGCAGCCCTTCACGGGACATAAATTTAAACAACAACCCTTCACGTGGCCCAAAAAAATTTAAAACAAACACCCTTCACGTTTGGGCATATATTAATTTCAAGCCCCTTTTTCCCTGGGCATATAAATTTAAAAAAAGCCCCCCTTCAGTGGAAATATATTAAAACAAGCAGCCCTTCACGTGGGCTATATTAATACAAGCACCCTTCACTGGACATATATTAAAAGCAGCCTTCACGGGACAATTTAAAACAACGCCCCCTTTAGTGGACTTTTTTAAAAAGCGCCCTTCACGTGGTCAATAATTTTAAAAAAGCAGCCCTTCCGTGGGCATATTTAATACAACAGCCTTCACGTGGACATATATTAAAACAGCAGCCCTCCGTGGGTAATATTAATCAAGCACCCTTCCGTGAAAATTTTAATACAACAACCCTTCACGAGACAATATTAATACAAACAACCCTTTTACGTGGACAAAATTAAACAACACCCTTCACGTGGACTAAATTAAAGCAAAACCCCTTTAGAGGGCAATATTTAAAAAAAGAGACCCTTAGAGGACTTAAAATTAATAAAGAGTTAAAGGGGGAAAATATTAAACAAGATTAAGAGATATATTAAAAAGCACCCCTCAGAGGACATAATTAATAAAGCACCCTTCACGTGGACATATTTTAATACAAGCACCCTTTATAGGGCATATATTTTAAAAACAGCCCTTTACAAAGGGCATATATTAATCAAGCAACCCTTCACTGGACATGTTTAATACAAGCAACCCTTTACTGGACATTTAATTTAAAACAAGCAACCCTTCACTGGGAAAATATTAATACAAGCAACCCTTCAGTGGACATATATTTTTAAAACAAGCAAAACCCCTTTACGGGACATATATTAATACAAACAAACCCCTTTACGGGACATAAATTAAACAAGTAACCCTTCACGTGGGAAATATTAATACAACAACCCTTCACGTGGACATAATTTAAAACAAGCAACCCCTTTAGTGGACATATATTAAAAAAACACCCTTCACGTTTTCATAATAAACAAGCAACCCTTCACGTGGGCATAAATTTAAAACAACAACCCTTCACGTGAATAATTAAAAAAACAAAACCCCCTTTACGTGGACATATTAACACAAGCAGCCCTTCACGTGGGCAATTTTAACCAACACCCTTTCCCAGGACTATATTAATACAAGCACCCTTTACTGGGGGAAAAATTTTAAAAGAAGAGCCCCCAAAAGGGTCAATATTTTACAAGCAGCCCTTCACGTGGCATTTAAAAAAAATAAGCAGCCCTTACGTGGACAAATTAACACAAGCGCCCTTGAGGCAAATTAAACAACAGCCCTTTACTGAATATTTAAAACAAGCAGCCCCTTTACGAGGGCATTATTAATACAAGCAACCCTTCACGAGGACATATATTTTAAACAAACACCCTTCACGTGGTCATAAATTAAAACAAGCAGCCTTCAGGGACAAATAATAAGCAGCCCTTTACGTGACTTATTAATACAACAGCCCTTTCAAGTGGACATAATTAATCAACAGCCCTCCGGGTCAAAAATTTAAACAAGCAGCCCCTTCACGGGAATAATTAAACAACAGCCCTTTCCCGGGGCATATATTTAAACAAACAGCCCTTCAGGGGGAACATAATTAAACAAGCAGCCTTCACGTGGCAATATTAAACAAAGCCCTCCGGGACAAAAATTAATACAAGCAACCTTTACGGGACATAAAATTTAAACAAGCACCCTTCAGGGCTTATTTAAAAAAAGCAGCCCTCACGAGGAAAAATTAATACAACACCCCACGAGACAATATTAATACAACAGCCCTTCACGGGCATATTTAATACAACGCCCTTCACGGGACAAAATTTTTAAAGCACCCTTCCGGGGAAATATTAAACAAGCAGCCCTTCACAGGACATATATTAATACAAGCCCCTTCAAAGGGGCAAATATTTAAACACAACCCTTTACGGGACATATATTAAAACAACAACCCTTCACGGGACATATATTTTTTACAGCACCTTCCGTGGGCTAATTAATAAACAGCCCCCTTCACGAGGGAAAAAATAATCAAGCAGCCCCCCGGGGCATAAATTTAATAAAGAACCCTTTCCCAGACATAAAAAATCAAGCACCCCACGGGACAAAATTTAAAAACAAGCACCCTTCACGTGGACAAATTAATACAAACAGCTTTACGGGACATATATTAATAAAGCAACCCCTTCAGTGGGGCAAAATTAATACAACAACCCTTACGTGGACAAAATTAATAAAGAACCCCCCACGGGACATAAATAATTTAAAAAAGCGCCCTTCATTGGGAAAATTTTAATCAAGCAACCCTTCACTGGAAATATTAATAAAACAGCCCCAGTGGACAATATAATAAAGCAACCTTCACGTGGACATAAATAAAAAGCAACCCCTTTACGGGCTATATTAAAAAAGCGCCTTCACGTGGACTATATTAAAAAAGCACCCTTGTGGAATTATTTAAAACAAGCAACCTTTAGGGACATATATTAATACACACCCTTACGTGGACAATATTAAAACAAACAAAACCCCTTTACGTAAAAATTAAAAAACAGCCCTTCACGGGGAAAATATTTTAAAAAAGCAACCCCAGGGCATATATTAAACAACACCCTTCACAGGGCATGATAATAAACAACCCTTCACGTGGGCATAATTAAAAAACGCCCCCACGAGACAAAAATTTAATACAAGCACCCCCCACGGGAATATATTAATACAAACACCCTTTACTAATTTTTATTAATACAAGCAGCCCTTCACGGGGGCATATATTAATAAACAACCCTTCACGGGACATAAATTTTAAAACAAGCAACCTCAGTGGACAAAATTTTTAAAAAAGCGCCCCTTTAGGGCAATTTAATAAAGCGCCCTTTGTGGACATATATTAAAACAACAACCTTCCGGGACAATATTTTAAACAGCCCCACGTGGACATATATTAAACAAGCAACCTTCACGTGGCATTATTTAAAACAAGCACCCCTTTACGTGGGCAATTTAATACAACCCCCTTCACGGGACATAATTAACAACACCCTTTACGTGGATATAATTTTAAAACAAACACCCCTTTACGTGGACATAAATTAATACAAACAACCCTTCAGTGAAAATATTAATACAACAACCCTTTCCCTGACATATATTTACAACGCCCTTCAAGTGGGCATATATTAATAAAGACCCTTCACTGGACATATATTAAACACCCTCCCGGGGCATATTTAATAAACAGCCTTTACGGGACTATATTAAACAAACACCCTTCACGAGGGCAATTTAATACAAGCACCTACGAGGACATTATTAAACAAGCACCCTTCACGTGGACATATAAAACAAGCAGCCCCCACGAGGGTAAATTAATACAAGCAGCCCTTTTTGGACAAAAATTAATACAAGCACCCTTACGTGGCATTTTTAATACAAGCAAACCCTTTACGTGGGCAAAAATATAAGCAGCCCCTTCACGGGACATTATTAAACAAGCACCCTTCACGAGGAATATTAATCAGACCCCCGTGGACATTATTAACAGCAGCCTTTTAGGGACAATATTTAATACAAACAAAAACCCTTCCGAGACATATTAAAAAAAAAGCAGCCCTTCACGTACATATATTAAAAACAAGCAACCCCTTTCCCGGGGCTATAATAAAAAGCAACCCTTTTACGTGGACATTTAAATACAAGCAGCCCCTTAAAAACATATATTAATACAAGCGCCCTTCACTGGCATATATTAAAACAAGCAGCCCTTCAAGTGGGCATATATTTAAAACAAAACACCCTTCACGTGGGCATATATTAATAAAGCAGCCCTTCCGTACAAAATTTTAAAAAAGCAGCCCTTTACGTGGCATATTTAAAACAGCAACCCTTCACGTGGACATATAAATACAACAGCCTTACCGGACATAATTAAACAAGCAAACCCCCACGTGGAAAAATATTAAAAAAGCACCCTTCACGTGGACAATATTAAAAAAGCAAAACCCTTTACGTGAATAAAATTAAAACAAGCACCTTCACTGGGGCAAATTAATACAACACCCCTTTCCCTGGGCATAAATA